>VIBL01000410.1:0-209811 GCA_008271625.1 Lutraria rhynchaena
ATGATTAACAACATTATGAAAACAATACCGAACATTTGAATAATACGGCTGTGAGAGATATTCCTCAGGGTTGTGGTACAATTGTGTCCAAACACCACAAGAAGTAAGCAGATTAGTAAAATCTATGTAACAATAAGCAGAGGAAGCATGCAGAATGTTTCACTAAATATTCATAATACAATACATTCAGTGAATCAATGCAAAACAGTACAAGGATGAGCCTTTTTCTGAGTAGACTGTCATACAGAGGATGCGTATATTAGGTAAAATTTAGCCTGGGACATAATACTAGTACTTTTTTGCCAGTCACAACACCAAGATTTACAATTATGGGAAGAAAGGATGATTCGTGTTTTTTCCCAAGAATCCTTTTTCTATATTTACACAGACAAAATGATATGGTCAGTCATGAAAAAAATGTTCACTTCATAAGGTAAGTCAACAATAAATACTTGCGACAGCTAGTACTATGACTTAAGAACTGTGCTACGCCAGCCTTGATCTCATTGTTGTCATATTATGGAAAGACTATTGACCTGAATTGAAGCAAATCAAACATAAAATGGCCATTTTATAGCTTTAGATTGATTTCTGAACATGCCAAATACCAAAGTCAAACACTCAAACCATCCAGAATATGTCACCATAACTGGTGTACCTTTTGACACAGAATCACTATCCGCAGGTAGTAACCAGAATGTGTCACCATAACTGGTGTACCTTTTGACATAGAATAACTATCCGCAGGTAGTAACCAGAATGTGCCACCATAACTGGTGTACCTTTTGACATAGAATAACTATCCGCAGGTAGTAACCAGAATGTGTCACCATAACTGGTGTACCTTTTGACATAGAATAACTATCCGCAGGTAGTAACCAGAATGTGTCACCGTAACTGGTGTACCTTTTGACACAGAATCACTATCCGCAGGTAGTAACCAGAATGTGTCACCATAACTGGTGTACCTTTTGACATAGAATAACTATCCGCAGGTAGTAACCAGAATGTGTCACCGTAACTGGTGTACCTTTTGACATAGAATTACTATCAGCAGGGGGGAAGTACTAAACAAGGAGCATGACACAATGAAGCAACATTCATAAAGGATAATAAAGTATCAATGAGGACATAAACATGGTTTAAAATGCTGTGGATTTTTGTGGATGAACCATAAGCAAAAGGTACTTTAATGTGTCTTATAATATTCAGCTCATCAAAAACTTGCAACATTTACATGAACAACTTCAAACGCAAGAAGTCATCAAACTTTTCTCACAATCAAACGCCTATTTAGACTGCTCAAAGGGATCATCACAAGCATATGCAAGGAATACAATCAAAGAAAAGTGGAATAGCTAGTAAATGTATAGATTAAAACAAGACAAATTCAGGCCATTTTTAACCTAACCTGCTCTACCTACCACATACCCCTTTCAACAACAAACACATACAATGTATATATTGGTACAATCATGTCAAACAACAGAGCACTCACACAGAAGGTAACTGTTTAGAGTCAAACAGATGGCACTAACATTTCAGTTCCTTTTTTTTAAAAAAAAGACATATTGCAACAGCATTCCAATAAACAATGACATTAAATGGCTCCCATATAGTGATCCCATAAAACTTTGTTTTGAAACATGGACACCATTGATAAAGCCCTTTCAAAATATGTATTATTACTGTATGTAGTGTAGAGAAAAAAGTGCACTACTTTATGTGAACAAAATAAGCTTCACCAAACCATTGTTATTTAAAAGCACAAGCAAAACGAATCCTCATAGAAAACAAAACTTCAAAACAAACAGAGTACAGGAAACTGTTTCCATTAAAAAATTAGTCCATGAAACATAAAAACACTTAACACAGAACAGCTAATTATAACTGACCTCATCCAAAACAAAATGGCAAAGCAAACAACAGTAAAAGAAGAAAGTGGCATTTCATACCAAATGAGTAATGAAATATTTACAGATGAATGAATATTTAACAGTGTAGAACACAACAAATAATTTTAGGAACAAGCATTCAAACAACAATTAAACAATATGCATTATAACAACACTAAAAAGGCAAACTGTTTAAAGGAAGCCAACATAGTTTCATGTAAGTCTATGAAATTCCAAAACACACTTGAGAATTTTTTATCTTTTTAGAAATTTTAATCATACAAATGGTGTAATAATATTGAGGGTAATTTTGAGAGTTCTTCTTTAATCAAACTCCAAATTTTCTGATGAACAACAACTTGAAAATTGCAAATTTTGAAAAAAATGCTGCTGAAACAATTAAAAACTTGTCTTGTTTATACCTAGACAGATATCTGACACATGCCAGAAAACTTTCACCCATGAGAGTTTAACTCATGGAAGTACACACAACACCAGAAGTATAACTATCCTGGTGCATTAAAACTAAAACAAATTAATAAAATAAATCATTTAAAATTGTCTTCATAGCTTAAAAACACTCAATACTTCCACAAACTCAAGCAGTTTTATCACAGAATAATATCATTATGATATTACAATCATTTAAAGTTCATAGAATTAATGAAAACATCAAGTTTGATGGCTTCCTAAAAATGATTTTCAAGACTGAAAAATGTAAAAATTTAACACTTAACATACAGGACAATTGTTTCTCAATAGTATATTCTTTATAAATTATGTTATCAATTTAAACATTTTCGTCCATGCAGTGTTATGAATCACATTCCAATAATTGGTAATTCATAAGTCTAAATCTGACAGAACCTATCTAAAATATATGTAGCCGCTGATGCAATGCAATGACTAATTTCCTTTAACAAACTAGACTCTTCCGATTGCATGCATTTTTTCTGTCTCTGGTTCCTTGGGACGATCTGCTGAAATAAAGGTATCACTG
The DNA here is from genome assembly GCA_008271625.1 of Lutraria rhynchaena. Lineage (NCBI taxonomy): Eukaryota > Metazoa > Mollusca > Bivalvia > Venerida > Mactridae > Lutraria > Lutraria rhynchaena. The sequence continues at coordinate 2,896 of VIBL01000410.1, forward strand.
ATGTGGCCAATGTAAAATATTGACCAAATATGACCACAACGATAACCCCCTATTAGATTTTGTAAAATGTGTTCACAATAATTTGAAAACGGTATGCAAGAATTTTCTACATGTAATGTCTCTAAATGATTTTCATGCCAACAAACCATGAAAAAGATGTTATGCCTTTTTATGAATTTAAGTTCAACATACTTCAAATTGTTAAAAAATGAATTCAACCAAAATTTTATTCTTCAATACCAATTTAATTGGCACATCAAATCCTATTAATATTATCATTTGTGTGAGTGTTGTGGTCATATTGAGTCATTTGGTATCAACAATAATTTTGATATGAAAACAAGATGCCATGAGCATCCATTTCAGCTCACCTGAGTCTATAATGAGAAAAAGTTGTTGGCAGTCAACAACATAGCAATGCTCTAATCGGACACAGATTATTTTCTGTTATTAATCAAGGGCCATTATCTCCAGATGACTAAATCAAAAGCTAACAAAGTCTATCACTTAACGAATATTGCACAAAAATACATTTTCTGACAAAATAAAGAACTCTAGTCATTGTTAGTCAAAGAATGATTTTTTTTTAGTATGACAATGTAACAATGCTCACAATGCAAGGTAGTAAGACATGGTAGTAATGGTAAATCAAACTTGAATAACCCTTAGTTATGCAGTTTTGATCTGACCATATGCAAGGTCCACAACTCCTGACCTTTATGGCCTATAACTGAATTTGACAGAGATAACCATAAACATTCTGTCAAGTTTGATAGTTAATGAACTATGGATGCTGGTGAATAGAGAAGCATTATAAAAGACAACATATGAGGCTTGAGGACAGACATCAAATGATCCTAAAAGATCACTTTTAGCACTTTGTGCTTAAGTGAGCTAAAAATGCATGTAAAACAAAACGAGGAAAATAACTATTTAAAACACTAACAATAAAACCGTGAAATGTAAAATTTAAGATATTCATCTTTAAAACTCTGATAACCAATGAAGTCAAAATTACAACTTTGAGAAATAAACAAACTGGATTAATTATCACCATGCAAATTACATCATTCCTGAAGAGGTCAAACGTGAACAAGCTTCAATTACTGATAATAATAAATACCATCCACAGAACAGAAGCAAGGAGACAGAAACCAACCAAGAGTTCAGGGACATTATCATCTCAAACAGCTCAAATATTGCTAACAAACTTGCAACATGTATAGAATCATGCAGATAAAAAGGTGCTGGTAGCATTAGAAACATGCAATGGAAACATGAAAATACCATAAACGGATATAGAACCAAATCCAGGGTAGATTTTTACAACAATTTTACATGCATACGTTTACCCGTTACGTAAAACAGAGGCCCAAAACAAACACAACCCAGAGAGGAAGAGTGTGGCACTGTATTAATATTTTTGATACATAAAAACAGCTATATAAAAACAAAACAAATATGGTGTTAGTTAGCCACAGTCTTACACTATAAGTTACATCAGATAGTTTGAAATTTTAGCACTATTTTGGGAGACATATGTATCTATATATATGTATCTGTAAATATATATTTATATACACATGCAAAAGCTCTGTGATAATAGCATAAACAGGGTTTCTAGTACACAAATTGATTGGTGTGATTTGCATGCAATATAACCTGAACATGTATATCATGTCCATTTATATGGCTGAAAAGGGTTTTACAAACACAGAAAAACATCAACATACATTTTTCTTTCCAAAACATTTCCAAGATATTCAATATAAAATGAAGGCAATGAATGGCATTGTGATGGATATGCTGAAAAAAACTCTTCTATAATCCAAATCAGTGTTTCGTAAATGATTGGCTGACAATGGGTAAATTGTGAATCAAAAGACAAGCATATCACAGCAGAGCATACATTTGCAGCGTTTTAAGGCAGAGAGTAAACCTATCATACCACAATCCTATTTTCAATGATCTCTCACTTTAAATTTATTCTACAAAAGTTTAATTATACCACATCTTAATTTTGTTATCATGAATATCTGAATATAATTAAGATGCTCACATGGCATCTGCAACAAAAGACTATAAATACAACCTGACTGTAGCTATATCATAAGTTAATACAACCCCACCACAGATATAAAATCAAGTTGGCTCAAATACAAACACATTGGCTTCACAAGTACCTTAACTACCTCATACACAAAGTTATATCTACACTTCACTCATACACAATGAAAGTATGACAAAACACTTCAACATAGAATTCACATCAATTCTAATAAATCATTTTAAAAATCACATAAAGCAACATAGCATCCCAGATAATTTTTTTATAAGTTTCAAAAACTTAAGTCCAATTTTTTCTTTAATCTTTGCACATACTAAGTTTAATTTAGAATTGACGCAATTAACTTCAAATTTTTTTGTGGTACAAGAATCATCTTCCTAAAAAGGTTAAAGTTCACTAATTCTAAATAACTGAAGATGTTGTTTATTCCTTAACGCTTGAATTATTGATCTTGTGATGATTTTTCAGGTTCAACTTCTAAAACAGAGAGGCAGAACAAAATTATTAGCACTAGTTGAATTTAAAATTATTAATAATATCTAATCTGACAATAGTCTGTCACAATTTAAATCAATCATTCATAAGTGATGGCTTCAATAGATATTTTTTTCTCGATGGTTTAACGTCACATCAGCAGCCAGGACCATTTGGCAATTTTACTGGCATTAATGACGAAGACAGATTCCAGGTGTACACCTGAGTAGAAGCATTGACCTTGTTAAGCTAGCCAGATAGCTTCCTCATGTGTGAAATTTGGTCCTGATTGGGATTTGAACTCACAGCTGTGAGGAGCCAGTTATTACTAGTCAGAGATTATGACCACAGAGACTCCTTTCAAAAGGAAGCTATCCAGTACTACTATATTAAATTATTAATAACGCATTTGATTCATGCCACAGACAGGTTTGAACCATCTTTACCACTCAACCAAAAACTTGACATCCCAAAATTATGACCATCAAAATATCCCTAAACATTGCAAGAGAGCCTTAATAAACCATTTACAGCAGACAAGACTTTGTGACCCAGTCTGGTATTAACATATTTGAATATTCAGTCAGTTTGATACATCAAGTAAACAGTTAACAAAGTAGCTTCCTCATTTCCACTAACTCAACAGACCTAATTTTTTTTCAGTTGACATTCTCAGTCTTAGACTTAGCAAAATTTTCATTTTCTTATGAAGCACATCTCAAAATTAAAAATATATGTTTAAAAAAGTTCTGCTGGCTCCATATTTTTGGGAGATGATAGATGGCACATGGTATTTATCTTTTTTGCTTACATTTTACATTAAGAATATATAATTATACTTCCGTCAACAAGTCTAGATTATTCAGCAATTATTTTAAGAACTTAAATAGTGAATTAGAGTTGTATTTTCAACATACAACAAAGTAAGTCAGTTACAAAATGCATGTATAGACTGTAGAAAGAATTTTAATCATATTTCATAAATGGTGGATAAACTCATAATGCAAAATGGAATTGAGTGGCAATACTAACTTGACAAAAAAATGGGCCTTTTTCATAGACATAATTTAGCTAGCACTTCAGACAGCTCTCTCTAAAGTTAACCATCATGCTACCTTTGTTTGTAATAGAAAAATGGGATGTTCTTGCAATTGTTCATAGGTTGTTTAGCATGATATTACAAAAAGATACTTGAAATATTTACCCTCAATCAAAATTTAAGCTAAATATGTCCATGAAATGACCTTTCCAGTAGTGTAGTGCATAGAGGGTATAATTATGTGTCTACATACAAGTTTTTAATACATATTACGATTACTATATTTTAAAATGATTAATTGTTCCTTTATACGATTTTTCATATAACAAGGAATTACATAACTATAAGTTACAATGTCCATTCTTACCTCTTTTATCTTTACCTAAATGAGATAACATTTTATATCAGAAAAAGTAACATATGTGCATATCAAAATGCTCTAAGCATTTTGCTGCTGTCATACCTAAACATTTAACAACAATATAGTCTTATTTTCATAATGATACAGCTAACTTTAACAAATGGGTTAAACACTGCGACCAAGTTTTTAGTTTAGCAGAAATGGCACAAGGCATTGTGTCACTTTAGGATTTTTTTACTTATCATTTAATGACTTACTGAAACATTTTGCATTTATCTTTCATCAATTACATGAAAACCATAATAAAGCAAAACTATATTTTGTAAAGCTGATGAATCCAGACAAATTCATTTTCGCCATTTTCTATTACTGTAAACAAACGAGCACCAATAGATAAACATAAAATGAACATTTCAGAAACAAAAACTGTTGCTCACACATAACCACATAGTAATAACAAGTAATAAAAGTGTTTGGTGACACATTGGAACACAGACATCCAACAAGAACACAAGCTGTATCTTATATCCACATTAATCCCCTGAAACAAGATCAAAAGCCAAATGCTCAGTAACCCAATATAGTCATAGGGTGCTAATTATGGGACCTATAAAGTTGAGTGATTTCATGATAAACAACAAGAGGACCTTATTAGCCCATGATTGCTCACCTGAGCTCATTTCTCAAACAATGGTAAAATAGATTTTAAGTTTTTAAAGAGGATCGTGCAAGGAACAATTTGTGGTATTATTGAAATAATCAAGATTATTTTCAAAACATTCACGATCAATAACCAGGCTCCATTCATTTTAAGAACTAAAATAAACTGAAGAAACATTTATTTGAGTAAATTTACATAAATACTAAACCAGTGGTTATGGAATGAAAGGCTTATCAGAAACTGTTATGTGGTAATGGGTGTTTTTCAAGAAATGAACTAATGGCATGATTCTAGATGGTAAATAATCACTACATTATTTATAATACTTGCTCAGTTGAGCTAAGAGGGCCGCTGTAGACATGTATCAAACCCATATACCATAGATGATGATTTTCTTACAAATAAATTATATGCTGGATGCCTTACATTTATGGTTGACCTTTATTCCTCTAAAATCTACATTCTGGCAAGGTTTCATAATAAAAATTTGGAAATATATTATGAATACTTAAAAGAAAATAAGCGAATGTTTTTACTTGAACTTGTAAAGACCTCCAACTGTCAAAGTATCAAATATGGCAAGGATATTATACTAACAAACATTCTAGCAGATATTTGTCAGTAGGTGATCACAAAAGCTCACCATAAGCAATTTGCCCTGACAGGATCATATTTTGAAACACTATAAAAACTTGCACGAATGCACTCCTTGTATTTTCTCAACAGTTACAGGGTAATCATTGGCAACTGTAACCATTCTTGATTTGCAGTCAATGCACCATTATCTAATTCAGTGCTTATTTATTATTCCAAGAGACACTCTATGTAATCCCCTTTAGCATCTTACAAATTGAAATTGAACTGACAAGTAAATTGTAGTAAATTCAGTAAAATTCACATGTATGACTTGACATGAATATAGTGAGGTTATGGATTACAAAAACTAGCAATATATTAAAAAAGAATTGAATCATACTTAAAAATGGTATAATTAATCATTAATATATATTAATGAATTAGATACAAACTGACAAAAGCTTAAATAGGTAGTATATTATTTTAAAATTCAATAACATTGAAAGGGTATGATTTTCAGAGTACAGAAAAACCTCAATTAAAACTATCTTCCAGCCCAAAAAATTGGTCATAATAATGAGGAAGTCGCTATGCGAGGTTTTACTGTACTAGATGTTTAGAACAGAACCATTGAATTTATAGAGGCTGATAAAAGCAGAAAATACAAGCAAATATTGTGGTTTTAATAAAAGGAAATTGTTTTTTAGAACTACAATGATCGCCATTTGTAGGGCTTAAACTGGACAAAAAACAAAAAAGGACAATTTAGCAGGTTGGTTTTTAAAAAGAATGCATTCAAATTTTCATAAAATAACATGAATTTCAAAGCAATGTCAATGTTCTGAAGGAATGAATTTTCAAGTACCGTATATTCCCTTATAAACGCCCCTCCCCTAATAAACGCCCCCCTCCTTTTTTGGACAAGAGAAAACAAAAGTGACTTACCATGACAGGCTATTTTAATCCAAGATGAACAATAGAAATTAGTAGAAAACACTTTTTAAATCCAAGGAATGACACAAACAAAGCTCTCTGCCGACATCAAAGGATTTGAGCCACTAGACGTGACGTCACTTCAACCTAGATTGTAGCGGAGACTTCAAAGAGATGAGAGTCAGCAGTCATTGCCTTATATACCCCACTTATAACACCAGTGTAAAGAGTGTAATTGTTACATAAAAAAGCTAAAAGAATCTGACATTTGGACAATTTTCAAAGGTTAGTCTGTGGTTTAAATTTATTAATACATATTTGGCAACTTGTCTCAAATTTTATTTTTTTGTTCTCAATTCAACGCCCGCTCTTTCAAAAATGTTACGCACTGGGGGCGTTTATTAGGGAATATACGGTATATGTGACAGACGCGATGATTCCCTTAAGAAACTTGATCATTCCTAAACCAAAAGGTGCTAGATTTATGGAATTGGTCAAACAAGGTTGTTTATTTCATCATGTCATCTTGCAATTTGAAAGTAAAAGCCTAGAAATAAGTAGGATATCAGCTAACACAATTTCTACTAACACAATTACAAAAATTCAAGTCAAAAGAACTAAAAGTGGCCTATTTAATTATGTGTCTATTTGAGATCAACATGGAAGATTGGTTTAACCCATAGGTGCAACCTCTTGTAATAAAGTCTCAACAATTATGATAATAATTATCATTATTACAATGAGTGACTATGTATTTAAAGTGTTTGGGTGGCAAGATGTAGTTACTTTTAAGCACATGCTATTCAATAGACAAAAATCAACACAATTTTTCAAGAATACATTAACTCTGCATTATTTACAACCTGCTAAAATGTCTTTTCTTACAAAGGAAATTACAAGCCATTTTTGCATTCAAGAGAATAATATTCTAAGGGCCTTAGGTCTAAGTTTTGTATCAAGCCAAAGCCATTTCATGATTTTAATTGTGAAATAAAAGACAAATGCATGGAAGCCAGACAGTGCCATAACTGCTGTTATTTTTTAAGTAACATTGTGAGTATTTGCAGGACATATTTTGTCATTCACAAATATACATTTAAATGAAACACCATTCGATATGTTGCTCAATACCGGAGAATCTGTTAAGATATTTTTATTTACAATGGTGTACAAAATGTTCAAGCCAAATATAAAATAACATTTGAGAAGCCAAGTAAAATGATTTTGATTACCTTTGCCGCGTATAAAATAGTACAGGACAAATCCATATCCAAGACAATCTGCAAGCCATGCAAACACGGTAACCAGGATACATGCTATTTTAGGACCACAATCACATTCACAGTCTTCTTCACAATCTGAAATATAGATTGTTGTGATCAAAATAAATCTGATAAAATCCTTACATACCCATTTATATGAAGACGATAATAACTTAATGCTGATTCAAAATAATGTTTTCAAGCTATACAACAATTAGAATACACAAGAGTCTTGGGTAGACCAAGTCACTAGACTAAAGCTTTCAGAAATGTGAGCATCAAAATTGGCATAGTATTCAAACATAATACAAATCAGACATTTTTCAAAAATAATTTTAACACATACATGAAAATGCATGAAAATAACTGGAAACCTGATTTCACAAAAATCTACAATGAAAAATGCATCAGTCAAATAATATTTTTTATCCTCAGTGTCTGCAATGTTGAAGTGTGGTATACTCTCAGTACATTGTATCAACTCAGTACATTTATACCAACAAATCGTCAAAATATATTAAAGATAATATTGATGCTATACAAACCGTCTGTGAATAAGTATACTGTCAATCCAATGTCAAGTAGTACGACACACGCCGTTGAGAATCCTAGAATCATGGCTTTATATTTTTTCTTATCATCCTCCAAGAAAGAAGCTGGTTAACATAAAAGAAAAAAACATGACTGACATTACTGTCAAATTTCTGAAGATTTCTACAATTTACTGCAATTATCAATAATGAGTTTCTTATTTAAACTTAAATGGGGAAAGGTAGACAAAAGAATGGGATCAGGGGTTAGGTAGAGTGACTCTAAGTAAGTTCATCTCGGGGAGTTTGGTTTTATATTTGAATCCTAGAGACAATGTCGTGGTTGAACTATCACTTGCATATTTAACTAAAATTAGTAAATTAACTTTGCCCTTTTGCGCTTTTTTTCTACCAATACACAACATGAATGGATACAATACTGCTCAAATAATCTGTATTTGAACAGGAAAAATAGAAATACACACTGTAGACAGACCTGGGTCATGTGATCAAATGGGAGCCAAACGACTATGAACAATATAACTGACATAACAGAGTGACCATCGTTCTGCTCCTCTTAACAATTAAGGATACAGACACCATAGATCATGCTTTAGATTAGTAAAACAAAATTACACTTACTGCAAACTACAACAATAACTACAGCTGTGTAACAAATGTCAAGTACATAATCTATCACTGTGTACGCCAACTTCCCACCTTCAATCTTACATGGACATTTGCATTCACATGTACAGGGAGCTGAAAAATATAATAATATAATAAATCATAATAAATGATAACAATTAACATATTCATATGTCTAGATGTGTTCTTATATGGTCAACCACACAAACAAATGCTTAGCTGACATAATAAAATTTTCAAGACAATTGCAGACAAAAAAATCTGATATCTGTTGTAAATATCTGATAGTTCACATTAGTACACAATGCATTTTCAGACCGGGCGGAGTTTGTTTATATGTACTTTATCATATTTGCATCTTGTGTCACCATGACTGACCATGTACTATCAAACTGTCATAGTAGGAGACCATGGAAAATCATACACAGTGGTAAGAGATCATGAAAAACCATGGCCACACCAAGGAATAATACACTATGTCAATAGCCATTTCACAATTAATGGTCAACCATGGCAAACTATGATCTGTAAGACATGGAAGTTCATGGTCTTAATGACAGACACATAACTCATTTTAATGGGGATAGTTTTAGAAGATGCTCATTCTTTATATAAGTGCCTAAATAATCTTTGAATGTCAATGTCACTATCTCATTATCACTATCAGATGATGATACATATACAAGCCATCCAGAACATACATCAATTATGGACATATTTAGTTCATGAAAGACTATTAGTGTTTTTTCACCTTAGGAGAAAGGTTTGGCTTAAAAAGGGGTAAATAGCATCTTGAGAAGAAATAGGGGAACAATAACACAACAAAGCATACATATCTTCCCAACATTTAATTAGCAACAGGTTATAACCTTGATAGTTACAGAAAAAGACCTATCCTACAGGAAAATTTAATGATATTGTTCATCAGTCTTCAAGAAAAAAGTAAATTCAATGGCAGGGGAATTTTTTATGAATTATACAGAAAAACATACTTTTCAGAAAGAGGACTGAGGCTAAATTTTGACTCAAAATCAGTGCCCAAAAGAACACTGAATATATTAAGTTCATGAATCATACAAGTTTATTATACATGTGGAATAAACATATTACACAAGAAAACAAGTTTCAGTCCTCTTTATCATCACAAAATTTGATGAAGAGAGTAAAACAGATTTATTGTTAACATATTTTAGTGTTTCACCACAACATCAAGGAATATCCAGCGCCATGTTACTATTTGTATGTCAAATCATAGATCCATGAAACTGCACTCATTTTCCATGCAAATATCTATGTAGAGGACAGATTTTTTTCCTAAGTGAAACATACTAAAAGTATTTAATGGAATTTGGGTCATTAAAGCAAATATACATATTCAAAGAAGTCAACGATCATAGGAAACAAGAGGGCCAAGATGGCCCTTTTTTACTCACTTGAGTAAAGATTGCAACTGATTTGACCTGATGACCTACTTTTTTTACCCCAGATGACCCGTGTTCAAACTTGGTCCACATGTCATTAACACAAACATTCTGACAAGGTTTGGTAAATATCCAATCAAAACTATGACCTTTAAAATGTTAATAAGGTTTTACAGTGATTTGGCTGGTGACCTAGTTTTTTACCTGAGATGACCCATGTTTACAACTTAATAAGATAGTATTAAGACAAACATTCTGACCAGGTTTTGTGAATATCCAATCAAAACAATGACCTCTAGAGTGTGAACAAGTTTTTCCAAAGATTTGACCTGGTGATCTAGTTTGAGACACCAGACGACCCAAGTTTGATCTTGTCAAAGTTATCATTAAGACTAACATTATTACAAGGTTTGATGAAGATTCCATCATAACTGTAACCTCTAAAGTGTTAACAAGGTTCACCCCGGATGACCCATGTTCAATCTTGTCTAAAATAATTAAGACAGACATTCTGACAAGATAAGGTGAACATCCAATTAAAACTGCAACCAATAAGAGTGTTGACAAGGTTTGCCAGTAATTTGACATGGTGACCTATTTTTCACCCCAGATGACCCATATTCAAAGTTGTCCAAGTTATCATTAAGACAAACATTCTGACAAGGCTTAGTGAACATCCAATCAAAACTGTGACCAAAAGGTTGTTCACAAGGTTTTCCAATGATTTCACCCGGTGACCTAATTTTTGACCCCACATGGACCTTTTCCAAACTTATCCAAGATATCATCAAGACTAAGTCACTGACCAATTTTCAAGACCCTTTGATGACAAATGTGACCTCTGGAGTGTTCACAAGGTTTTTCTTCCATTTGACCCAGTGACCTAGTTAATGACCCCACATAGCCCTTTTTCAAATTCGTCCCAGACCAATGTTCATAACCCTTTGATTTCAGATAGCATCAATTTTCAGATGGTTGACAGATATCTCAGCATTTGTATTCGTAGGGATTCAATTTTGTGGGTGAACTGACCCACAAATTCCAAAAAATCAAATCCCCAACAAAAATTAGTGAAACCACAGTATTTGATTTTAGTCACACTAAGAATTCAGTTTCAAAACCTAGGTCTGTCATTTGTTCATACAGGTATACCTCATATAAAGAGATTACTTTAATAATGAAATAGACCTGAAGTAACAATTTTCTCTGTAGACACTTAAGGTTTAGTCGAGCAAACATAAAGCACGGATTCAGAAGACAGTATTCAGAACAGACCTAAATTTTCTAACTATTTGTACTTATTATATCAACAAAGCAACACAATTTACAACTGGTGAATACATCATTTTGTATTGTGTTCTATTACTTTTGTGCACGGTTATCACCAAAGGGCAAACACTAAAGCTACAGGGACAAAAAAATCTCAGAACTCTGAAAGAGTTCCTACTGTTCTTTGATTTCTTTCATTAAATGATGGCCATTGGTATGTGTTGATTTAAGTTGATATGTTAATACACTTCACATGAAGTCTTACTGACACAGCCAAGAAAGCTGTAAGGCAGCTAACACTGGAGATAGATACTTACTAATGGGTACAGACTATGGGGAAGCAGATGATTTTCAGTGTATGAAACCATAATGTATGAACAGTGACAATCATGCATTTAAAAGATTGGATATGTTAAAATATATAACATTATTTTGAAAGTATACTGAGGACAGAATTACTTCAATCAAGTTTATAATTATTTATCATATATCGTAACTGCAGATCTATGGTTTAACACTGAAAATTATTAAGTGGAAGCATTTGGCATCGCTATGGAAACATATCTGCCCATCTGTTTGAGCAAATAAATACTCAAGTTGTTAACTGTTACAAAATCTAACTCATGAAAACATTAAAAACTGTTATGATTTTAGTGTCATAGTTTTAGTGAATATAAAATCAAAATATTAAGAATACACTTCACAATACAGATAGACCTGAAATAAGCACACATACCTACTAAGCGATAGCAAACAGGTAGTGTTTGACAGTTTTTACCAATAGTCACAACACCATAGAATAAAAATAGAGAAGTTACAATAGTAGGAATTCAGTTTAAGGAATGGAGAGTTCAGATAAACTTATGTTAATCTTTCAATTTTGTAAATTTAAACAATTTTAATTGATGAAAATCTCTCATGACAATCAAAATGATATTAATGAGCAAATATTGATAAAAAAAATAACTAATTCATTCATGACACTTTGACAATTTGAAATATTGACTCAGTACAGAAGGCCACATAAAAAGCTGGACGTACGATATAAATATATACATGTGTTACAATAAACACAAATATTCTATATAATTTGAAAATAAAAATGTTGTTTACCTGGGGTTGTAACTGAAGAATGAAAATAAAAAATAATATCATATTATGATTCATGTTCCAATACATGGTAAAGTCAGTATATCAACAGCAAGAAAAACTGGTATCAGTCAAGAACAATGACATAGGTCACAGTTTTTGCAAGAAAACAAAATGTGTAATTTGCAACACATTTTTAACCTTGAAGAAACAAATGATGTACAGTAAAACCTGTCATAAGCAGTCAGTCAAGGGAAATTGCAAAAGTGGCAGTTTAAAGCAGGTGACCACTTAATCCAAGTGAAGCCATCCGGCCAATTGTGTCACTGAGTTATTTCATTAATTGCTTTCTCTTGATACGGTACCTATATGTGTGTATTGTATATTTATACGTGTTATATGAAGGCAATAAAACCATAATTTAGAATTCATTAATTATCGAATCACTGAAGAATTGATTTTGTTAAGACCACATATCAGTTTTATAAGCGTAATGATTTACTCCTTATTTTCTATTTAATCATATCTATTTTCATATCAAAATATTGTTTTCCATATGAGTAAGAAGATATTTCGATTAATTAACTTGTATACAAAATGCTGTTAATAAATTTTTAAAACATCTTAATTAACTAGAGAATGTAGTTCTTTCTAAAACAAAAATTGATGAGAGCTCCATGTCTTGAGATCAATCTCAAGTTTAATAGTAAAGAAGCCAAGAAGTATTGTCCTCATTGAGCCCTGATCACTACATTGAACTACATAAGACTTTAAAAAGCAAACATTTTGTACATCCTAGTCACTTCTGTTTTTAACCCATCTTTCTTTTTTCATGGTTATGCATTCAAATAATGTTCCTATAAGTGTATCAGTTTCATCCCTCTTTTCTGTTGTGTTGTTGTTCCCTTCTGTAAGAAAAGTTTTCAGGCCCAATGTTTTGTACTGTTTTAAAGTTATTCCATTCTGTAAGTATACTTTTCAGGCCCAATGTTTTTGGTTGTTTTTAGTTGTATATAACTCCATGTTTGAGTGGTTATGGTCTCTTGACTAGTACTCACAAGCCTGAAACCACTGCGAGTTTGAATCCCACCCGCACTAAAAAAAAATTCACATGAGAGTAGGCTGTCCAGCTGGCATACGGAAGTTGGTGGTTCAACAAAGGTTAATGTCAGGGGTCTTCCTCCATCATAAAATCTGGACAAGTCACTAAATGACTTTGGTTATTCGTGCAATATTAACCCCCCCCCCAAAAAAAAAACTGATTGGTATATTTCATACATCTTGTATGTGATATGGTTTTGTGAATGCTCCAATTCTTCTCTACACTCTTATACAACCAAAACAAGTGAAGATAACTTCCTAAATTCAGTGAAGCCAATAAAATGTAAATGCTGTGTGACGTAAACATATCACAATATCAAACAGAATAAGATAAATGATATGGATTAAATCTTTTTATTAATATTAATGTTATATATGGCACATCTATAATAAATCATAAACCAGATCAAGTGTGTCATGATGGAACTCACCACTCACCTAAGTATTACAGTCTCATTAAGGACCACAATACTGACAATTAAACATTGGCTCAATGAAGGTTCCAGACAATTCATATGAAAAGTCACCACTTCTGAACGATAAAGCTAGGTCTACCAACAAATAATTGCACAAAATAAAATAAAGAATTAATACAACTTTAGAATTTCAATCCCAGATGCTAAATTCCATTGCCAATGATACTAAAAGGAGGATTTGATGACATTCTTGATAGATACCTATCTATGAAATGATTTCAGAAGAAGATCAATAGTTTAGAAAGAAGGAAACAATATAATGTGATGATGTATATATTTAGAAATTTCTACACAGCTAAAATGAACAATGTGTGCACCACAAGAGGACTATCCAAAGTAACAACCTAACAGAACTGTTATAATTTTCAACAATTGATTTGCGAGATCTATCAGTAAAATATGATCTGTAAATATCATATGATCACAGTAACTGGAAGCACAAGGTGAGTGAAATACACATGAAGACATACATTATAGTATTAAAACAAAATGTTGATAAAGCCATGGGTATGTAAATTTTACAGCCATTGGTTATATAAATAAGCTTACAACCATGAATACATTCTTACACAACAAAAGACATACACATACATTCACAATTATACACATATACAGTCATGGACAAAGACAAATACGCACGGTATAACGATAAATACAAACACGAACAACAAAGGATTTACAACTGCATTTTCTTTTCAAGGATGTAATTTATATGATGTTTCATGTTCTTTTACTAAATAAATACAAAAACATGGCAGATGTTTCAACCTGTGTCTAAATCTGTCTATGATTTTATGCAATGAAATAGTGCAAGAAGACGTTTAATCTTTGTAAAACATTTTAAGACATAATCAATTTGCTTGTCAATAATAACAGTAGTCATTACTGAATATTTCTAGGCAATAATGTCACAGCATCAATTCATTTTAGTCGCCAATCATTCTTCATCTGATGACAGCAATTTACTAATAACAGGAGTAACAAAGATATGTTCATATGTACATTCATACACAACTGAAATCTTATATCACCCTTACATTAGTGCGCATCATTTAGCATCATTTTTGAAATTTCATTTAGTAATAACATACACAGCAATAAGGATATACTAAGCTAAGGGAACTGATTTATAAAAATTAATCAGGGATCCATACTGAACAATGTCATATACATATTTGATGTACAAAACCAGCTGAGAAAGACTATTGTTGGAATGATTATGTGTAGTAGTAGAACCATAGTAACAAAAACTCAAAAATCAACAATATAATACAATCTTACGACACAAAGTAGGTTATACCCCATGATATCATGTATCAAATATATTCTATGTTAAGCCACATAACAGCCTGTGATATGTATTGCCAACTAGATATTGCTGTATACACAAGGACAAATAAAACAAGACGCTGTGTTTAATAAACGCATATGTTCCCAGTGGCATGTTTGACAATAGATTTTTAATCTAAATGAGGTGAATGTGTAAAAGTAGAAGCAAAGTTTCAAATATACATACATGTAATTACCATTTACCAAATCAATACAGGTAACAGTGTTGGTGCGAGACAAAACAGTAAAATGTAGTTATAAAAGAAATAGCTGCGTGAATGGTATAATCTAGTCAATGGAGAAATAATCCAATTAAAAATTTTGAACATCCAATTAAGGTCAAGGCCAAATCAAGGTTTGGTGATATTGGTGGACTGGAAATGGTCCAAGGCAATAACATATCCAAGGTATAAGTACTAAAGCATTCTAGAGAACAGTGTTGGTGCTAGATGAAATTGTAAAATCTAGTTATCAAAGCAATAGACTGGTTAAAACATTGCAATCACAATCCAGTCAAGGTCAAATTAAGGTTTTGTGATATGGGTGGATTGGGAACAGTCCAGGGCAACAATTGTATAAGTATCAAAGTGATAGACCAAACAATAAAGCCTAATTAACCTTGTTTGGATGGACATACGGACGGACAGGTCAATCACTGTATGTCCCCGTATCAGTAGATGTCAGGGACATAAAAAAGAAACAACATACTATCACCTAGTTAGCTATGCCTAATTAACCATTGAAATCAGTTTTGATTTTCAATAATTTTCAATCAATTACATGTAACTTGACTATATATGAGTATGTAATACAGTGGTATAATTTTAGAAATAAAATCATTCAGTTTCACAATCTTGAGAATAATAATGTATTAAAAATTTCTATTGGATACAGATAATTCTCAATAATGTAAAAGATATTTACACACTAGTGATTATATCAATAGTTAGTTTATATTATGCAAAATGTGACCTTTTTGATTGTCAAAGGTAAGTTTGATAATGTCATGGATTTCAAGAATAATGAATTTCAAACTGTGTATCAAATATCATGACTAAGGTTAGACATCCACAATACACAGTACTGATGTATCTACTCAATGCTACTCAAAAATGTTAATATAATACAAGAGGGCCATGATGGCCCTGTATCTCCCACCAGAATAAATATTAATTAACTTGTTACTAAAAAGGTGGGCAAATAATGTGGAACAATAATAAACTCCATAAAGGACCATCAAAAAATACTACAAAAGAATATTTGTGGTGACTGAAGGATGCCTCAGACCAAATTTGGTGACCAAATTTATTTGAGTAAACTTGAGAGAGGACGATCTAAGGATGCTACAGACCAAGTTTGGTAATGATCCATCCATTGGTTCATGAGAAGAAGACGTTTAAAGGTATTTCTATTTTTAGCTCTAGCAGCCCCTAATAGGTGCCAACCATTTTTTCCAAACCTGATAGAACACTATCTAAAGATGCTAAAAACCAAGTTTGGTAATAATCCATCCATAGAAACAAGAGAAAAAGTCATTTTAAGGTATTCCTATTTTTAGCTCCAGCTGCCTCTAAAAGGGGCCGACCAAATTTATTTGAGCAAACTTGAGAAAGGACCATCTAAGGATGCTACCGACCAAGTTTGGTGATGATCCATCAATTGGTTCATGAGAAGAAGATGATTAAAGGTTTTTTCTAATTTTAGCTCTAGCTCCACTTAAAAGTGCTAACCATTCTTATTTGAGCAAATATGATAAAAGTCTATCTAAGGGTGCTACAGACCAAGTTTGGTGATGATCCATCCATTGGTTCTTGAGAAAATGATTAAAGGTTTTTAGATTTTTAGTAATAGTGACCCCTAAAAGGGGCCAACTGGTATAATATGAGCACATTGCAGTTAAAACGTCAAACGGCTTCTACACAGCAAATTTGAAGTAAATCCGACTGGTAGTTTCTGAGGAGAAGACCATTGTTGATGCCAGACTATGGATGACGGAGCATCCACCTACCCATCCTAATAGCTCACCCTGAACCTTCGGTTTTGGTGTGCTAATAAGAAATGATATGATATAATATGATAATATAGAGGTTTTTGTAAATCAAGGGCATATAATTCATTATCAGTTCATCAGCAGCAGATCCTATACTACAGTAATTTATTACAACATCATGAGATGATATTAGGTATAATTAACTCATTAATGTTAAAACTCTTCATTTTTAAATGCGTATCATGATTATATATATATATCAGTTACCATGGGATTGTTATTTCCAGTATGAAGGTATTGGTACATTCCAGTAAAAATCATTACAAATACATACAAAATTACAGTTATTCATAAAGAGATAAGTGAATTAGAGGATTTTGTTCATAGTAGAATGTATTAATATAAATAGAGTAATAAATCTGCACTAGATTTTAACAGTGAATATTGAACACATGATTAGTGACCATACTTTCATTAATAATTATACAGTAAAACCTCACCTTATGGACACCCTATACATACTAACAGCCCAGTATTAAAGACAGATTTTGAAAGAATGCACACACTGTCTTCATTCTACAACTGACAATTGATTAAAAAATATGGGTACCCCTATATTCTAGTATTATGGACACTAATGGAAGAACCAAAGTGCATGTTTACACTATACTAGATCCCATTAATACAGAAACATGTTTTTGACCAAATAGTAACCTAAACACATTTTATATCATAAAAAGTAACAAGATGACAGGAACTGTCACAAAACTAGGTTTTCATTCTCCAGATGCTTACCCCGTTCCTACCTTCAGTCATAGGATGGAAACATTTTGCGTATGACATGCACAAGTTTGATTTTAAAAGCTCATACAGGCAAAATAAACAAAGGGCCATAATTCCACCAAAACTGATAAAATCACGAAATCCCAACAATATGCACTGGGTCACTTGATGACAAAAGTTCTATGAAAGTTTGATCAAAATCCCTAGTGAAATAAAGGAAGAGTTGTGCACAGATGTGTATTTCTCCATATATTGTGTATGTGCAAAATAAACAAAAAGTCATAATTCCACAAAAAAGGACTGAATCAAAAAAACCCAACAATAATGCACTGGAACACTTGGTGACAATAGTGAAATGTGAAAAATTGGTCGAAATCCCTTGAGAAATGTTGTGCGCAGAAGAAATTGTGGCCAGCCAGCCATCCACCAACCCTACTGGACATCCGCAAATTTAATAACCAGGATTTTACCTTCTTAAAACCTGGTTAACAATAGGTGTGAATAAACTAAACTTCAAAGTGCCTTGATGTCAATTTAAATGTCCTTGTTTGCATTTGTAAGGTGTTCCTGTCCCTTGTAATCCATGATGGAAAGGGGCTTTAGTTCAACAACTAGATTTTGGTTGAAGTAGGTAGTCTATCATTTAAGATGTCCAAACATTTAGTTGATTGATCTATTATCAGTAACAATTGTTTAAACTGAGTTGTAATAAATCTTCAACTACAATTTTGTCAGTTGTATCAAATTATCTTACATATTATGGAACAAGAAGGCCATGATGGCCTTTTTTCGCTCACCCGAGTAAAGATTGCAACATGGTTTTCCTGTGATTTGACCAGGTGACCTAGTTTGATCCATGTTCAAACCTGTTCACAATATCATTGATGCAAACATTCTGGCATTTTGATGAAGATCCAATCAAAACAGTGAGCTCTAGAGTGTTAAAGTTTTCAATTGATTTGACCTAGCTTTTGACCCAAGATCACCCATATTCAAACTTGTCTGAGATATCATTGAAATGAATATTGTGACCAGGTCTTATGAATTTTCACTCAAAAGTGTGACTTCTGGAGTGTTAACAACCCCCAAGACAGGCGACGGACATTGGAGTAGACTGACTGATCACAATAGCTCACTGAGCAAATTGTGCTCAGGTGAGCTAAAAAGTAAAAACCTATAAATATATATATTTATACATGTACATTCCACTCATCTCCAGCTGAGCCCCACTATTATAGACATCCTGCTATTAATAACACTTTTAACCAGAACCATAACTGTCCGTAATAAAGAAATTTACTGTATTATAAAATCTGGTAGCTCTTCCAAGCAAACTGAATATTTGTTAAGTCATTAAAATCATTGTGATGGTGTAAAGTCTCCATAAGTTTCATCAGGCATTCAGACATTGTTTTCAAGCAAATTATGTTCATTCCAAAGTATAAACTGGTTTCCATCAAAACTTTTAATCTAAATCACCAATGGAATGCAACATCTAAATCCAAAACTGGAGTCCATATTGTGTAATTTCCATACTGAAAATCCACATATAACAAAGAAGCAAACTTATTCAACAACAGTTGTAAATACACCAGTTTTTCCAAGATTATGGTATTTATCATTGGTTACTAAGTTTCTTACCACAAACACCCACAGCACAACCAAAGACACGTGTATTATGATACAAACTTAATCCTGTAAGCACATTATCACCTTTTTATTGACATTAATACTGAATCAAGGCATCACTTCAGTACAGATGGTCATCACCAGAATATTGCCACCCTGGCATTTGTCCATCATATATGTTACCATGGTAATAGACTTGTTGATCATATCCAAATCCACTGTAGTGTGATGGTCCCTGTTCATCAGGCTGTGTGGCGTATACTTTACTGCTACCATAGTGATAAAGTATGGCTTTATTTCCATGATGTACTTTAGTTTTCACAACCTTATCATGCATGTGGGAGGATTTTCCAGAATGTAAGTAGGGGTCATTTCTATCTTTTATGTAAGATGGATTCATTCTGACTTCATGCTGAGATTGTTGAGAGTGATTACCAGTCCTAGAAAACTGAGAATCTTTGTTTCCAACTGCAGACCTTTTTGGAGCAGTATGCTTTCTATTTCTGTTGTCTGAAGCATCATCACTTATTACTGGATAATTATCTGGCAATCTCTTCTGTCTGAATTTTCTTAGAAGTAGGCCAACTGCAACCATTATCAATGCCACAAAAATAAATCCACCAACAACAACTGACGAAATCACCACTGCTGTGGTTGAATTTCCATTTGAAGGTGAGGTAATGGGATTTGTGCTGGTTTGGGAGTCAGTGGTTTTGGAGGTAAGGGGAGCAGTAGTTGTAGTAGAAGTAGTGGAAGTTGTAGATGTGGTAGCTGAGGTGGTCGTAGTGGTTGAGGTGGTAGTAGTATTTGTAGTAGTTGTACTGTCTGTAATTATAGTTGAAGATTTATAACTATAATGATTTCACTAATACATTAAAACCACACTAGCACAGATCATGATATGTCATATTTTGCTCCCTATAAATTTCCATGTACATCCCTTTCACCTCCACAATACCATCCTCAGTTCATAATTTCCATTTAAGGAAGTTCTAGTCACACATTTCCATTTTGCAATATAAGAAAAACATGTCACTTCCAGCATTTGACATGCATTAAAACTTATATAACAATAAAAATTTGCTAGAAATTGGGCAGTTACTACAACTGAACTTGTTTCTAAGGCATGATGAATTTTTTTTAATAGCTCCAAAGTTTTACTGAAGTAAAATCCAATGAACAGTTGTCATAATTATCTGTTTGTACATCATGATCAACTCATAACAGGAAATACTCAGCAAACAGCTTGAATTGAACTGTTCATAGTCACAGAACACAAAAACTAAGTAAAATTCTACACAGAACAGTGAACTTTATAATATGTAAGATTAAACAAGAGGGCCATGATGGCCCTGCATCTCTCACCAGAATAAATGTTAATTAACTTGTTACTGAAAAGGTAATAAAGGTACACTTGTGAGCAAATAATGGGAAACAATAATAAACTTGATAAAGGACCATCAAAGGATATTACGAAGGAATATTCCAGAAGACTGAATTTGGTAATGATCCAACCACTGGTTCATGAAAACATGTCATTTAAAGGTATTTCTATGGCCGACCAAATTTATTTGAGCCAACTTGAGAGAGGACCATCTAAGGATGCTACAAATCAAGTTTGTTCATGAGTAGAAAACGTTTAAAGGTATTTCTATTTTTAATTCTAGTGGCCACTAATAGGGGTCAGCCATTTTTATGTCAACAAATCTGATAGAACACTATCTAAAGATGCTAAAAACCAAGTTTGGTAATAATCAATCCATAGAATCATGAGAAAATGTCATTTTAAGGTATTTCTATTTTTAGCTCTAGCAGCCCCTAAAAGGGACCGACCAAATTCAATTGAGCAAACTTAAGAGAGGACCATCTAAGGATGCTACAAACCCAAGTTTGGTGATGATCCATCCATTGGTCCATGAGAAGAAGATGATTAAAGGTTTTTTCTATTTTTAGCTCTAGTGACCCCTAAATGGGGCCAACTGGTATAGTTAGAGCAAATTTGCAGTAAGAACGTCAAAAGGCTTCTGCACAGCAATTTTGAAGTAAGTCTGACTGGTAGTTTCTGAGGAGAAGACCATTGTTGAAGCCAGACGCCAGAGCATCCACCTACCCATCCTAATAGCTCACCTTGAACCTTAGGTTTTGGTGAGCTAAAAATGTTACTTAGCAATGAAATCAATTCAGTAAGTTTCAATAAAAAGTTTTTAAATACAATGAAATGATATCCTTATGATTTCATGGGCAATAATGATGCATGCCTCCGAAAGTGAAACCTTGAATATGCATATTTTTTTGCTATTGCCCCATTTACCACTTAAAAAGAAATTATTTCAAGGATATTAAAAGTTGAAAAATGGACACGTTAATGATTCATAATGTAATAGTGAGTTTAGATTGCTTTGATTGCATTTCCCCTCTTTTTCATTTAATGTTAAAGACCTTTAATCAGATAATGATGTACTGAACATGGATACACTAATTAGACAAGAAGAAGGGGAATCATTGAAAAGAGTTATTATTCTGAAACTTCCATCACTACAAACAGATCATTTTACAATACTGTAAATCCAACAAATAGTTTTGATTTATGTTGGCAAAGAATTGACAGGAAAACAAAGAAAATACAGGAACACATTGTTTGATTTACATCAGTTTTGAAAATCTGGGCTTAAAGTTCTTACGGTAAGCAAATTTTCTATAGTATGCTTCAAATTCATATACTGATGATCTTGAATCTTAATACAGAAACTGTTCGAAACAATGATGTCTTCTTCCAACACAGATAGTAACAATTTAAAAGTT
Organism: Lutraria rhynchaena; assembly: GCA_008271625.1. Taxonomy (NCBI): domain Eukaryota; kingdom Metazoa; phylum Mollusca; class Bivalvia; order Venerida; family Mactridae; genus Lutraria; species Lutraria rhynchaena. The sequence continues at coordinate 25,337 of VIBL01000410.1, forward strand.
AAAAATGAGAGGTCTGAATTTTCATTTCTGCCTCCTCTTTTTTCTTTTTGTCAGTATTGCGTCTTAACAAATATATGCCTATTGTAATAGCAATTACAGCAGCAATCACACAACCAATGACAATATATATCATTAGAGGTTTGGGATTGTTTACGGTTGTTTTGTTAGTAGTAGTAGTAGTAGTAGTAGTAGTAGTAGTGGCAGTAGTAGTGGTGGGGGTAGTAGAAGTTGGGTCTGAAATAAGATCAAACAAGAGGGTCACGATGGCTCTTCTTCACTCACCTGAGTAAAAATTGCAACTGATTTGACCTGATGACCCACTTTTTTGTTGTTCCCAGATGACCCATGTTCAATGTTGTTCAAAATATTAAAACAAACATTCTGACAAGGTTTGATGAAGATGATCAGAATTGTGACCTCTAGAGCGTTCACAAGGTTTTTCCTCCATTTGACCCAGAGACCAACTTGTTGACCCCACAAAGCGTTTTGACAAACTTGTCTGAGATATCATCATAACTAAGCTACTGACTAATTTCAATAACCCCTTGACCAAAAATGTGGCCTCTAGAGTGTTCAAAAAGTGACTGCCAACACTTCACAACACTCAACATCGGACACAGACCCATCAATATAGCTCATCCTGAGCACTTTATGCTCAGGTAAGCTAAAAAAGTATAAATTGTACACTCAAACTCATTATTATGTACCATAGCACATCAAAATTGTATTGATTAAATGAAATGATTACTAATTAATAGGGGTGTAACAGTTCACCGATATACCAGTTAATATTGCAATACAAATTCTGATGGTTTTTTACTGGTTTGTTTTTCTCTGAACCAGTTTTGTAGTCATGGCAATGCCACTGATCTCAGAAATAAGAAAAATTTACAAGCAAACAAAATTTAATTGCTACATTTTTGTAAATGTCAGAAGATACGACCATTATACCTACCAGTGTTTGATCTGTGACACGAGTGGATATATCTGTAGGCTATTTAACAGTGAAACTACATGAATTTCATATATAAATACATATAATATTGATCCATCTAAGATGATCCATGTGCATCAATTCCTGCTTTGCTTTTCTGTGTGAAAACAATACATATTGCAATATATTGCAATACAGTTTTTACATTTTTTTTATATTGTTACACCCCTACTAATTAACAGACACATTTCTAATACAGTAATACCAGTAAATCTGGGTACAGAAATACTCATTTTTATAACTTACGGTAAATTTTATCCCTTATCAGGCTATTAAAATAGGATTAACAGCAAGTATTTACTTGAAATGGTTGCTTTGCAGACAAATGATAGGACTACAGTATATGCAAAAATGCATAATTTAACACATCAGTAATCATGGATGAACTATATGCAAGATGCCTTAGTTCATGGGAATTTTTTTAAATTTCAGACAGAATGAAAATTATTTGTGCAATTTGTTATCATTAATAATAGAGCCAAATCTAGCCATAGGTCTTAATAGAAGATGGACAGAATATAATGGACAATTATGAGACTCAAAAAAACAATATAATGAGTTATTGAGAAAAAGGAATGATCATATTTGTAGTCAAAGTCTGCTTACAATGTCATTTAAGTCAAATAAATCTTTTTTTTACCAGAACTGTTAGAAGAAATGCTGATGATGGTGGTTACTGAAGATGAAGCTGCAGTTGATGTAGTTAGTACTGAAATCAAGCACACAGAAAAAGAAATCTAGTGATTTATGATTATCTGAAGTAAGTTTCAAATGAAAGTCTTTGTTAATATCTCAGATTATTAATGTAATAGAATTTTGTTAAATACAACAAAACTCCCAATAAAATGAACAAATGAAAAACAAATGAATACAAAATAGAATAAAGGAAACAAATAAAGTCCTTCCATATGCCAACATAGTTTTAAGATTCTAGCATAGTCAGCAAATTTATTAATAATCATTATCTTGAGTAAATATGAGTGTTTTAAGTCCATATATACATATACAAAGGTTACAACGTCCAAAATGACACCCAGGTGATATGTATACCATGGCTACCTTAGTAATTCATTGTTTTTGATACCTGAACATGTTATTTCATGGTGGTCATTGAAAAACCATTGAATTCTATGGTTATACCATGGTCAATGACCATGAAAGAACATGGTCATGCAGAGTAACAGTAAAATACCATGAAAAACCATGGTCTGCTATGAAACAAAATTTCAAACCATGGTGAAATGCTTAGTCATAATAAGCAACTATGAAATACCATGGTCAGTTAACCATGGTAAAAAACAACCAACTGACATGGTCATAATATTATGTCTAGATGTGATCTATCATGCTCAACCATGCAGACTAATGCTTATACAAATTAGACAATTGCAAACAGGAAAAAATGGATAAAATGAGTAAGACTGTTTTCAATCGAATACCAAAAGAACCATTGTATTGTGAGTAAATAAGTTGCAAAAAAGCGAACGCAACCCTTCAAAATAAAATGAAAATCAAGCTATTATCATGAGCAACATTTAATCAGAAACATAGAGTCTGCTGTAACTTTAAGTTACTTGAAAATACTGTGACCAATTAAATTTGGTAAATAGGCAATATAAGAGATATCATTCAAAGTCATGAAAAAAATGCTGGTGACCTTAAAAACAAGATGTTCAATGGTTTCTTCAATGATTTCTTAGACAAGTTCGAACTTGGGTCATTTGGAATAGAAATCTTGTTAACACTTGTTAGGTCACAGTTTTGACTGGATCTTCACCACACCTTGCCAGAATATTTTTCTCAATGATATTTTAAACAAGTTTTACATTGGTCACCTTGTCTCAAAAAGTAGGTTATCAAGTCAAATAAGTTGCAATCTTTACTCAGGTGAGTTGAATCCACGGCAAAATGCCTATCATGTTTGATGATTAAATGTGTTTGATTATATTAAAACATGTTTTTCATCAACTTGTCAAAATGTGCACTTATCATGTCCAAATGGACATGTTTGACCATCAAACATGATCATTCAGAATCTACCTTAACAACTGTCTTTGAAATAATAAACTCAAATTTCTTCTGTATTTATAAACATTTTATAAGAAAATAAATGGTCAAATGCAATTATTTATGATAAATTTTGTTCCCAATATATGATCATGTTTGACTGTGTATGACTATGTATCATATCAAACCTGTTTGAGCAAGTTAACGCTTTATATCCGAAAAAAAAAACGATCTGAATCATACACACTTAATATTTCTGAACAGGATTTTCCTTTTGATTTATAAGTATCTTAATTGAGTTTCATTCATTTGCAAGTAACCTAGCCAGAAGAACACTTCAGCATGATTCATGAATCAAAATGACTTCATTGTAATATAAGATTGTGAAGATACGTTTAATACTAGCAATGACTTTGTGTATAGATATGGGTCCATCATCACAGTCAACACCGTCCTCCATATCACCACAACGACACTAGTAAATAATTTGATAATAAATCGATAGATGCATCCCTCCAGCAATCTGATGTTTTTACTTGACAAAAAAATGTGTGTCTCTTTGGTTGCATCAAATCAAAATGAAATGTGCTATTCAACACGACAATGACGATATTAGCAGGAAGTTAGTAGTTGCTACTTATACTGCTTCCGCTTAGAAAAGCACGGTCTCATGCAGACAATTATTTTTCACCTGAAGTATGTGAAATTACACTTTATTTATCGTCTTGTAATTATTTTCTTGTATTGAATAATGATTAGAATTGGAAGCAGTGAAGTATTCTACAGAATTATTACTTAAAGCTTTTTTTTCAAGTGTGTATAAATTTTGTCATACGATATAGCAATCTGGAACAATATGTTGGACCTTGAACCACATGCAGTCGGCATGTGATGGGAAACAAACCATTGATAAAGTACTGAAAACAAATCAAATTATTTCACTATAAAGAATAGCACATTGTATATATGCTAGGAATGCCATAAGACATAGTTTGTTCTAAAAATATATCTTAGTACGCGCAAAATGACGTCATCTGATATCAAAAATGCATAGATCTACCTAGTAATCTCTGCTGAAAAGTGCTTCATAATTTTAATTCAAAATTCATCTGATATAATAGCTAGCAGTATTTTTTTCTGGTGGCTGTTTAGTGATGGCAGATGGATTAGATAATGAAAAAAAAAACTAGTTTGATGCCATACAATGATACAGATCTTGAAATTAAGTCTCATTTATGAAATGATTTGAAACTGTCCTGCTTAGATTGGGATTTATTTTGACAGATATTGTCTTGTTGCATTTTCAGGAAGAAAGTTGCAGCAATGTCTGCTGGAGCCAATGCTAAAGTAAAACGAGGTAAATCATGTTTGAAGTTTCCTAGTAACTTAACACAAGTGTAATAGGCGGGAAAAGATAAAGTTCTCAATGCAGAGCTCATAACCGCGACCTTCCACTTGCAAGTCAGTCTACCAACTGAGCTAGTTGGGCTGAGAGGCATACAAACTACTATAAACACACACACACATATATATATATACAGCCCTGTTACACTTCTCTTTCCTTCAATTAATTAAGCAACAATCACAGGTTCTTTAAGCAACCCAGCTACTGCTTCATCCTTGCTCTAGGAATCCAAAGCTAGCCACGCATTCACTGCACCCAATGTAATAGGAGGCCTGTTACACATGTATAACTTAGTCTTTTTGCTGATAAAAATTTTTGGCACTGGTCTTTCGATGTTAATATTATAAGTGTTGCCAAAAGAATGTTAAGGGATATTGTTTTGTTATCCTCAGAATTATTAAGTCTTTGACTTAATGTATCACTTAAATGCCTTAGTGTTCTCAGATTGGGCAAGTCACATTTTATATGCCTATTGATTCATAAGCGCATAAAAGACTTAATGAAAAAAATCCAAGGATCATGTAATTTATTTTAGAATGAAAAGAGACCTTTTTTACCACAAAATTTCACCAGAAACTTTTACTGACTTATTTTTCACAGTTAAATATTCACAGACAGTTTGACAGTTAAATGTTACAAAATTTTCAGGGCAAATAAAAGGCAGAGTGAAGAGAGCATGGATTCATGTTTCACTTGCAGGACACCTAGAAAAATTGCAAATAAGAGGGCCAAGATGGCCCTTTTTTGTTCACCTGAGTAAAAATTGCAACATCTATTGACCTGGTGATCTAGTTTTTAACCTGACTTGACCCATGTTCAAACCTGTTCATGATATCAATAATACAAACACCTGGTGAACTAGTTTTTGACCAAAGATGACCCAAATTTGAACCTGTCCACGATATCATTAAGACAAGCATTTTAAGAAGGTTTGGTGAACCTCCAATCAAAAACGGTGACCCCTAGAGTGTTAATAAAGTTTTTCTATGATTTGACCTGGTGACCTAGTTTTGACCCCCAGTTGACGCATGTTCGAACTTAAACAAGATATGATTAAGACAAGCATTTTCACACTGGTTGGTAAACCTCCTATCAAAACTGTGACACCAAGAGCGTTTAAAAGGTTTTTCTATGTTTTGATCTGGTGACCTACATTTTGATCCCAAATGACACATGTTCGAACTTGACCAAGATATCATTGAAAAAAATCATTTTGATAAGGTTTGGTGAATGTTTAATCAAAACTGCGACCCCTGAGCCTTAACAAGGTTTTTCTATGATTTAACCTAGTGAACTAGTTTTTGGCCCCAGATTACCCATGTTCGAACTAGTCAAAGATATGATTAAACCAAACGTTTTGATAAAGTTTGATGACGATTCAATCAAAATTGCAACCTCTAGAGCATTAACAAGGTTTTCTGATGCGTTTACCTAGAGACCTAGTTTTTGACCAGAGATGACCCATATTCGGCCAATTTTACAAGATCATAAATACAAAATTCTGACAAAGTTTCATGAAGATCCAATCTAATCTGTGATTTCAATAGTGTAAAAAATTTTCCATTCTATTTACCTGGTGACCTAGTTTTGGACCCCAGATGACCCATGTTCGAACCTGTCCAAGATATCATTCAGATGAACATTCTGATCAGGTCTGATGAAGATTTGCTCAAAAGTGTGACCACTAGAACATTAACAGCCCCCAGGTGTGGACGCCAGATGCTAGAGTAGACTGACTGATGACTACGTGCACAGGTGACCTAAAAAAGGGAGTTAGCATCTGCCTTTTATAGGATTTGTAACATAGCATTTCTTTATCAAAATGTTTATAATAGTAATTAGTAAATTTAAAAATATTAAAATTATACAAAAATTATTATCAAAATTATTCTATTTATTTCAATGAAAATTTATGAAATTAAGAATTTTAGATTTATTTTAATTACTGATACATAATTCTCAAATAAAATCTTGTTATATTATAAATATTATATAAAATATTATACCAGCATGTTAAATAATTTCAGTTATTTTTCCACAAGTACTTTATTAAACCATGACCTAACATAAGCAGATCTATTTTTCCTTAAACTTTTTATTAAATCAATATTATCTTGTTTAAATGATCAAGCCTTGACATATTGTGACAACATTGGTATGACAACACGATCCACTTTCAGAATTATTTTGTTCTTCAGTGTTTATCTTAACTTCATAGAATTAACATCAGAATATCTGGAACTTGGACAAAAATTATGCCAGGAGCAATGTAATAAATGTACATGTCATACCATCACTAAAGTACCATCCATGCAAAATTAAATAGAAGATACCGACTAGTTTCTGAACTTACTGCAGAAAAAAATCCATCACACGTACTGGTAATACAACACAACCAACACACCTGAATCTTGTCCAAGGAATTCATAGAAGGGTCTCATTATTTAAGCCAGTTTCCAAAAGCCAACAGTAAACTCTTCAATTGACCTTTGGCAATAGATCCACAATAAATATCATTCATGCAATTTTTGAGGCTCAATTGCCTAATGCAAATTTAAATCCTAATAAAATGTAAGTCTTGGCCATAACAGGAATTCTGATAATTTCTTTTTTCTGATAAAATAGTAAAATGAAGATGAAATGGGATTATAAACACTGAAGACAAAAATGATATTGGACAAAATCCAGTTGATGTGTAATATCATAGTGAATTTGGAGGTTTGAACTGTGTTTTGAAATGTGCGATGAAATGAATAGAATGTATTTTAAATAAAACATATTGAGGATAAATCTCAATGGATAACATTAATTTTCAAAGGCATGTTTATTGTACAATGAAAACAAACCAAGCAAAACTAACTGGCAAAAAAAATCTAGCGATAACTTATATTATTACATTGTCTCCAAACTTTACGGATGCACTTTGTAACAAAACAATAGTACAATAGAGCCTACAAAATGCAATTCACTAGGAATAAAAGGAATTACCATAAATACTAACATACAAGTTGCAACTATGTCTGAGACAAAGATAAAAATTCAGAGCAAATCCTGGACTAAATGACCAAAACAAATGAAAAAACAAAAGTCTGTGATTGTTTTGTGTCATGTATCACTAAATTGTGACAACAACTTATTTCAGAATAACACCACTTTTTTAAATATCCTATTAGATACATAAACAAATAAATTCAGTTTGATAAAATTTTGTCTGTTCAGAGCGCTGACAAAAAGGCATTGTATATGCGTATTAGATGCATCTGACTTCTTTTCATGTAAAACATGCTACCTATACACAAAATAAAACCATGACCTTAAGGTAGCGTAAGTGGCTATAGTTTCAAAAAGTCAACCATAATTGTATACATTAATAAACCCACTATACAGAGTCTATTGCAAGTGATTTGAAACAAATATTGTACTTGGTCTGTCCTCAATAAATCAATATCACACGTAATTTTCATATTCTTGAATAACGATTACTACTCTGTATATAAGGATATATTACAACAATTAGTCTTAAAATAACAATCATGATATCATGCAGGGAACCGTGTCTCAGATTTTTGATAACGTCCTCCATTCAATAGATATTTGAAATTCCGTAGCCTGAAACCCCCTGACAATTACGTAATACATATAAGCATTTCAGCTACAAAATACCGAAAACCGCTTTGAAATCCATCTTCAAATAAGTCGGCAATCTTTGTTCAAAAATAGCACCCACTGCATTTTTTTCTAAGCGAGAAATTAACAATAAAAGTGTCAGATAATTATCACCTCGTGTAATCAACAATTATTCGATAAATTGATACAGCCTATTAAAATTTGATAACCAATCAAATTCATTCATCGTCAGCGGATCAATTAGTGGAACTGCCCACTAATTTCGATGACTCTAAACAGCTTAATTACAAATTATTTGTCAAAATAGTATCATATCGTACCGATACAATACACAGTACATCAGATTTCTCATCAACCGAGAGGCTCTCAACAGGGAAAACGGCTGATAGGGAAATTGAGTTGAAGATGGCAGTGGAAGATTAATGAAAGGTAGCCATGCATTTAGTGCAAAAATAAGAACTTAAAGATGTGATTAATTTGTAGAAAAGTGTTTATGTTTTATGCCTGTTAATGTAATCATTTAAAAACATACTAATATATAAAGGTAATTTGATGTATAACAGAATAAAATAAGTTTCTCGAAAAACATGCATGTCCGATGTCCATAAGACGTTACTGTTTTTCATCCTATTGTTTGTTTGATAGCTTTCAATATTTTACTAAAATGTACAGAGTTGCTTAATAAAAGTTTACGTTAAAATAACTTTCTTTTATTGATTACATCGATGAAATAGCGAAAATAATAATTTTCGTTGACCCAGTCTCCCTGTATTAATTTACTGGCAATTTAAATATATTGTAGTGTTACAACTCGTGTTTAATTGTATTTGAAACCTCTAAAGTGGAGTCGATATGAGGGTGCAGTTTTTATCACAATAAAACACCATTTTTGCATATTCGGATCGATTTTTTTTTTGCATGGTATGATAGTATGATATTTAATTATTGTTAGTAACTTAAAATGTCACTTTCACATTTTTTTATGTTTGTAGGCACTTACGCTACTTTAAAGTGATTTCCTGATCTGATAACCAGATCAAATAAATGAAAGCACCAATTGGTTGGAGGATATTTATAGATATTGTTATTTGGGCCATACAGAAATAGCCTGTTACACTGGGTCTAGTTGACAATACTAGTAAATAAAATGCTATTTTATGGTCAGTTTAGAAATACATTACCTTCTACATGGATAGGGACTGTATTGCTGAATATAATAGTACTTGTAGTTGCAGTGCATACCCAGACATTCCCATTATTGGACACTTGTAAATTTTTCAATGTCCACAAAACTTTATTGCCATCACAGCTGAAGTTGTAAGCAGTTGCATTAAAGGTAGCACTAAGAGACCGACATGGGGAGAGTGAAATAACTCCCATGTTAACATCATCTGTCCCTCCAACTTCTCCATTGACAATATACCATGTCATGAAAGTTAACGTCTCAGATCCAGTGTAAGAACAAGTAAGGGTTAAGTCCTCATTTTCTTTTACAGATGGTGATAAAGGTGTTAGATTCACATCATTGGAGGAGACAAAATTAAAAACTGAAATTATAAAATATAATATATATAAGTAATGTTATAAGTAGACTATTCAACCTAAACCTTTACAAGATATTTACATACACCATTCAAATAGTGTAAAATCTTCTACAATAAGTTTCAATCAAAATTCCTGCTTTCATGCGTATCTCCACACTATGTCTATAAAGAAGTATAATTTATAATATAATCTATAAGTCTGCAAATATATAAGTGAGAACACGCCCAGATTTTACTGATACATTTTCTTGTCCATTGGGTTTGTGTCAGGGTTGTAATGTAAGCCTGATTCCATTTGCAATATTTATGGATCAACTTTGATGATAACAATACTAAAGGCATACAGTTGTTTCCAAATTTGGTTGAAATATTTTTATTAATGTTTCCTTAATGAGATAGCATTGATTTCTGATATTGTTTCAGGTTTGCAAAAAAACTTAATATATAATCTTATTTTTTGTAAGAACAGTAAATTAACAGTTAATGTTGATAAAATTAGAGTTGATGTAAATTGAAGGTAGTAAATTGTTTTACATAATGTTGGTACGCTTTTTACAAATAGATTAACTTTGTACAAAATGGCTGATTCCATGTTTGGTAAAACTAAGAAAGCAATGTTGAGTATATTTAATAATTTATATCACTTATCTTCTCTACCATTTGATAATTTTAAAAGTTGTTTGACGTTAAAATAGCGCCTATATTGTTATATGAGTCTGATAACATATTAGAAAAATATTTATATGCATAAATAAAAAATACTGGATTTGTATATTGAAAATGCCTGATCACAGATACATAAAACTTTGTTATGAAATGTTAGTTTATTATAATAATTTGGAATATACAAACTGGGTGACACACATTAGGACAAATTTGTATAGAAATGATTTTGGGTTTACCAGGGAGATGCAAGGTGTTGAAAATCCTAAATTACTCTTACGTCAATGAACAAATCATCTTAAGGATCATCATATTCAACAATGGTTAAATGAATACTCCAATAACAATAAATTATTATTATTAAAAAAAATAATTATAAAAATTTTAAGCCATTTTATTCCAGAAGCTACACTAGAACCTTGTTTATCTGAAATTGACAGGGCAAAATATTATTTCTGAGATAATACCACAGGGGGCTAGCACGTTGAAGGGATGGAGTATAAAGGTGTATTAGGCCACACGGACCAAAAACACGTATATATATACATATACAAGGGTTACAACTTCCGAAATGATAGTTTCTGCACAAAGTTTGTTTAAAACTATGTAAGTTTTTAAGGATCACTCAAATTTCTAATAACTGGTGTCTACAGATAGCTAATACATTATGCTTAACATAACTAGTAAGCACTTTGTCCAATTCAAAACAATGAAGCAGATATTTAATCTTTTTCCTCCGACAATTGGTCAATTTCTTTCAGTCGAATGTGACCTCGCAACACCAAATTGATCAGAATTACCTTACTAAATAAACCTTATAACAACAGGTAGAGGAATGACAACGCGTGCTAACCATAAATATCTCTAAAATACACTGATCCGGCACAAAAGAATAATCCAGGAATGTTCTACTCACGTAAAATTAACAAAATCGTCGACTCCATCATAGATTTCCACCTCACTACGATAATATGATTTAGCCAATGAAAGGTCCGCTTACAAACAAATTACGGGGCAAAGGTCACCGCATCGTAATATTTGAAGTTTCAATCATGCGATAATTTTTCTGAATTAAATGTCAATAGAACGTTCCTGAATTACATTTTTGCGCTGAATCAGTGTATTTTAGTAATATTTATAGTAAGCATGCATTGTCATTACTGTACCTGTTGTTTTAAGGTGTATTTAGAATGGTAATTCTGATCATTTTGTTGTTGCGAGGTCACATTTAACTAAACGAAATTGATGATTTTTCAAAGGAAAAAGTTGAAATACCTGCTTCATCGTTTTGAATTGGACCAAATGTTTATTGGTTATGTGTAGTATTATGTATTAGCTATCAGTAGACACCAGTTATTAGAAATTTTAGCGATTTCTTGAAAAGTTACATAGTGTTAAACAAACTTGATACAGAAGCTGTCAATTCGGAAGTTGTTACCCTAGTATATGTATATATGTAATATAGGTGTTTTTGGTCCATGTGGCCATTTTAAGCCTAATACACCATTATACACCATCCCTTCAATGTCCTAGCCCCTTGTGGATAATACAAGACAAAGGAAATCTCGACTGTGAAATAACAGAAATGAAAGTAAAGGGTGATCACTCCAAAATAAATTATGACAAACATGTAAATATATTAACAACTAACTGTATATGTTAGAATGTATGACTTATTTACATCAAACAATATATTTTAATTAAGAGTACCTCACGTCGGTCAAGAGCGATGACTAAAAAAATTAATTCAAGAGTGTTATAGTTGTTATGTACTTCACTTCATCTCAATACGATGAATAACTTTTTGAATGTTCAAGATATTGGTATTTATACAAAAGTTCAATTTTTTTCATATGGAAAAGGGGCATAACTCGATAAATACTGATAACTGAGTAATGTCACTTGATCTGCAGATGTGCATTGTCCAAATTACCAAATATGCCAAGAATTTGTACAATATCTTTGATAGTTTTCAAAATATTTTATCAATAACCAATTTCAACAAAAATTCTAAGTTAACAAGCGGCATAACTCCAAAATTAATGCTTTCAGGGTAATGCCCATTGCCTTCAAACTGTGACTTGTCATGATAATTAAGTATTCCAAGTTCATGTTGATACTTTTGATAGTTTTAAGCTCATTCAACTTAATATACAATTTTGACCAAAACCATAAGTTAAAAAGGGGCATAACTCCAAAAATATAGCCTTCAGAATAATGCCCCTAGTCTTGCCACTGTGCTTTGTCATGATAATCAAGTATTCCATGTATCATCTCGATATCTTTTAAAGTGTTTGAGTAATGGGCAACATTAAAGTTTTTGCACAACAACTATGATGACAATGACAACACAGCGATCATAATGGCTCATTTTTATCTTCGAAACAGAAGAGCTAAAAATGCAGATTATGAAAGAGACAAGATAAATACCATATTATTTATCAATTATAGGATAGAGTTAGAAGGTGTTTTTGTTACGGTACTAATAAGTTTTCCAGCACCTAAACATAAGACATTGCATACATTTTAAGAGAGGAAGTTCCAAATATCATGTCCAGAATAATTAAGAGATTTCCATGTACCAGTACTTTCTAATTCTGTTTTTTAGATAAAGATTTTGTTAGCAGTCAGTAGATCTTAGATTATGCGCATTAACTACTATATTTTCTGGAATTTATCTATAATTTGCACGCATATTATTTAGCAGTTTATACGAGGGATGTTCGAAATGAATTGCGTATTGTCCTCTATCTCAATATCCACAATAAAAACCAATACATACCTGTAAACGGTTATTCAATATCTACACAACGGTGTATAAATGTGCATGTAAGACTAAATGTAAGACATAAAATATACCATTTGAATACACATAGTCATTGACCACTGTAGTTATAATGGTTGGTAGAAGCATAGACAAGAAAGATGAAAAATGGGCTTACATCACAGCTTGCTCAAAACTTGGTTGTTCTTTGAAATAGCTGATAACTGAACTTTCTACTGCTTATGGATCTACTGCTTATGGACCTTCTTGTGTGTCTTATGACACGATTAGGTGGTCGAAAAAGAAATCTGAGTCAGGTGTAGAGTCCATAAAAAATGCACCAAAATCAGGTAGGCCAAAATCTCCACCTCATAAAGAAATCGTTTCCAAAATAAAGGAAATCATTGAAGGAGATGCCAGATTTACAGTTTGTGATATTGCATGAAAGGTAGGCATATCACTATAAACGGTTCACTTTATTTTGAAGAAGCATTTGAAAGTCAGAAAGATTTCTGCTAGATGGGTGTCACATTTGTTGACTGATGAGCAAAAGAGGAAACAGGTTAAATCAGCCAAAAAGCTGCTTCAAATGTTTCCAAAATATGACACAAAGCAGTTTGCCAATGTCGTAACAGGTGATGAAACTTGGGTCCATTATTTTGAGCCCATCAGAAAGGTTAGCAATAAGATCTGGGCCACTAAACACAGTAAATGCCTAATAATTGCCAAACGGTCTTTGAGTGTAAAAAAGGTTTTGTATGCAATTTTCTTCATGATGCAGGAGTTGCAATAAAAGTCTTTGAAAAAGGGCAAAAGCATCACCAGAAAGTACTACAAAGGATGATTCTTGTTGCACATTTTTGAAATTTTATAAGTCTATCTGTAAGACTGTTATTACAATATCTCCAGATATGGCAACAATAATATAAATGTGGTATGCATGGTGGAACATTTTACTTACTAGATTGATAATGTAATTTTATTTTTTGCAGAAGGTAGAGTTTAGAGTTGCATTTATTTAGAATCATATCTACATGGTTTTTCCAAGTCAAATCATCGCCAACTTGTTTACCAAGAAGATATTCTGAGTCAAAAAAGTCGATATTGTTCAAGTTTAAGTGAATCCTTTTGTTAAGAGAAATTTTATTTGACATACTTGTTTTATTGGCTTTAGTTTTTTCAAAGGTGATTAATCAACTTCCTTTGTGATTGTGCAAAAAAACTACCTTTTCGACATCTAACTCATCAACACCATAGCCTCCCCAAAAATATAGTGTTATGTATATGGTTTATTTTTGAATGTCCATTTTGTTTTGTAGTGTATAATATGACCCAGTACCTTTAAATTTGTTAAATGTTGATCTATCACCTTTGATTCTGATACATTTTTAGCATTCTTTTGTCTAGTTTGTAAAAGAACATTCTAGAAATTTCCTCTGTGGAACTTTGTTGATCTTTGAAGAATATGAGAGAAAATTCCAGAAACATTCCTTAGAACATTCTTTTACTTAATTATATTAGTCTGCGAAAAATGCGTATAGTCCGAGCCCGAGGCTATAAAAATCTGGCCCGGACTGTTAACTTTCGTTGTGAGTGTAGTCCGATAGGATTATAGATTTTTGGGAAATTGTAAATATGGGTTTTTCCATGTTTCTATAAATATTTGCACGCAATGACCTTGGGTAAAATCATATCAAAATTTTAACCAATCAAAACTCTGCTTTTTATAAGTGCACACAACTTGTCTTCCGTTTCCGCTAACATGCCATTAGGGTCATGGACTTGGTATCTGAGGACAGTAATCTTTCACACAACTCAGATCATGCGCCAGAGTCTGACTTAGATGATGGTGAAGAAGAATTAATTGAGAACTTTTTAGAAAAGCTCCGTCACTTCAGTGTTACCACAAAATAAATGAATAAACGTTCAAACCGCTGACGTCACACAACTACTGTTTCTCAGCTTTCTTCGCTAATTGACGTCGAAAGCGATATATTAAATGGGTACCAATATTGTTTTGGTTCTGTTTTTCTATTTCATGAATCGGTGCAATATGCAAACCCAGGTCACATGCTACTCACTTATTAGTGTTAGCTAAGCATGATATTGACACATTCCACAATTCCTACATGTCATTCAGCTTGAGTGTAACTTTTTGAAATGAAATATAATCGCTGATGACGTAACGCAAGGAATTAATGGCGCATTTCTTGGTCACATGACTACTATATTCTCACATGCCTCTCAGTACAGTTACTTGGCTTCCCAGAATTAATAGATTGGTCTACACGTAAAGAAAATTTATGGCTCGGGCTGGGACTATTGGTTTAAATTCGCAGATTTAAGTTTTGTGAAAACATTTTCTTGTTAAAGCTTTTGCGAAATCGATCTGTGTAGTGCTTATTGACCCTTTAGTTGTACTTATTTCGGACATGAACTAAATTCGGATATGCTTTGTGTACAAGACTATTAGTACATAGATATGCTATCAGACATATTCTTATAATTCTGTTAATATAATAATGACATATGTGTTGCTCAGGTTAAATTTTGATATCACTTAAAAGTTTGGTTTATGTGAACTAAGCTTTTATGAACCAGGCTTGTTTTCTTTGCAATGTAAGTTATGATGAATCCGTTTGCTGCATATTTATATAATATCTGGGCTACCAGAAATAAATGATAGCCACTGGTCTACTAGAAAAAAAATTGGTAGCCCACAAGGCTACCACATGCTAAATAAATTTGTAGGACACTGAGCTTGAATCAATCACTAATTATAGTATGAAATCAGTAAATATTTGTCGGATATTATGAATTTTCTACGGTTTGTCAAAGGCGCAAAGCCTGGTATATCTGTTAACATTAATATGAAGAAAATTTATCAATATTGGGTTTTCTATCTGGGTGAGTAATTTTGTTTTCGGGCGATTAACTTCTGTAAAGTCACCGGCCCGACTGGTGAGTAAATTCAAAATGCTTAATCTGAAGATTGCCAATTGGTATAAAACACTGCAACACATCTGAATTATTGAATTTGTTCCATTCTATGTAAAAATCATATTGCCATATTTCACATCTATAGTTTAATTGAATGTAGCCATGAAAGTTTAGAGGGTAGAATTTTGGTCTAATGCTGAAAAAGAATTGACTTAAATGGCTAATTGTTAAAAATGATATTAAATAGCATATTCTAGACATTCAAGATGAATACCAGGATAATGATTTATGTAGGATAGATGTCCCTAAGTAATTTAAAAAATATTCTACAACACGATTCAAACAAGCTTGGACTATAAAAAATCTATGAGGACTATAACTTTTGTCACAAGGTATAGTCCTGAGGACTGCAGTAAAAAAATATTAACCGAGAAGACTGCTATATAAGGGAAAACTGCACAGATCCTGGGAGGACCAGATATTCAAAGTTTAGAAATATTAATAAAGTTTCTCCACTTGGAATATATTACCAGATATTTGGAATTAATTGAAATATTCTGTGAGGATTGCTTCAACTTCTGTGGGAATTAATTTGTCAGTGTTTTTGGATATTTAACTTAAAAATAGTGCTCTTATAGTGTTTTATTCTTCGCGTGGATTAAAATTTTGTGGATTATAAATACCAGAATCAGTGAAGATTTATTTTGTGACTGGAATAAGATTTTGTTAGTTGTATTTTTACAATGTCCTATTTCATACTGTTTATAAATTTTCTTCATTTTATATACTGCTGTTTAATAAATTTTGTTGTTGTTTAAAATTTGTTGCTGGCTTCTCCTTTCTTGTTACGCTTGGCTCGTAACAATAGTCCCAAGAAAATCAACTAATGCAATTAGAATTGAATGTGTAACAGGTAAATGTTTCTTTTAATAAATATTTGGAGTCAGTAAAATACATTTATATGGTGTATATGTTTTGAAAACTATTCAATAATTAAAAAAATAAAAATACAATACCATTGCCCTAAATTCAGTCTAGCCTCAATATGTTACATTAAGAGTGATGATCTTCATTAGCTATAATGGCTCACTGGTAGATCACTTGTTTATGAATCAAGGGTCCCGGGTTTGATTCCAGAACCAGCCATATTTTTTTTTAAAATTAACTTTATTCTCCCAATCATAGGTAGCATGAGGGTCAGGGATCCATCCCACATGTACCTTACAATATTTTGTTGGCATATTAAAAGCGGAATAAGACATAAGAAATGTAAACAAGAGGGCCAAGATGGCCCTTTTCGCTTACCTGAGTAAAGATTGCAACATCCATGTTTTCCTGTAATTTGACCCAGTGACCTAAGTTTTAACAAGAGTTGACCCATGTTCAAACCTGTTCATTAATACAAACATTCTAATAAAGCTTGAGGAAGATCCAATCAAAACTGTGACTTCTAGAAGGTTTACAAAGATTTCAGGAGATTTGATCTATTCACCTAGTTTGTGACCCCAGATGATCCATGTTCGAAACAGTCCAAAAACATCAAGAAATCAAACATTTTATCACAGTTTAACAAATATCCAATCATAACTTAGGCCACTACAGGGTTCACACAGTTTTTCAATTATTTGACCTGGTGACCTAGTTTTTGACCATAGATGACCCATGTTCCAACCTAACCATAATAGCATTAAGACGAGCACTTTGGTGAACCTCCAATCAAAACTGACCTCTAGAGTGTTAACAAGGGTTTCCATTGATTTTGACTCCAGATGACCCATGTTCATCCTTAACCAAGCTATCATTAATACAATCCTTTTGACAAGGATTGGTGAAGATCCAGTCAAAACTGTGACTTTTAGAGGGTTAACAAGGTTTTCCAAAGATTTGATCAGGTGACCTAGTTTTTTACCCCAGATGACCCATGTTCGAACTTATTCAAGATATCATTAAGAAAACCATTCTGACAAGGTTTGAAGAAGATTCAATAAAAATTGTGGCCTGGTGCGTTGACCTAATGACCTAGTTTTCCACTGGAGATGACCCATATTTGCACAAATTTACAAGATCATTAATACAAACATTCCAACAAAGTTTCATGAAGATCCAATCAAAACTGTGACCCCTAGTGTGTTTCCATTCTATTAGACCTGGTGACCTTGTTTTTGACCAAAGATGTACCATGTTTGAACTTGTCCATGATATCAGAGACGAACATTCTGACCAGGTCTGATGAAGATTCTCTGAAAACTGTGACCACTAGAGTGTTAACAGTATCTAGATGTGGACAATGGACGCCTGATGCCGGAGTAAACTGACTGATCACTATGTGCTCAGGTGAGCTAATGATTGTGGTCGTTATTGTTATTGTAGTTGTTGATGATGCACGTATTGGAAATATTATGAAATACATTGACATGAAAATTCAGACAGGGTGACATACAATCTGTTGTGTTATTTATAAACCATCTGAAATAGGCAAAATGGGTCAGTCACAAAGACTGCCCATTTCACCATCTTACAAGCACTTTTTCCAGAAATAATTTCCCCAATGTAGACATATTGATATCAGAATCTATTATCCATAAATATTGCAATAAGGGCCCTTTTCTGATGGGATGGCTCAATCATAGAATAAAACAATAAAAAATAAAAATAAAGGAATGCATTATACATCTAAGACTTTCAGACCATTGATTAATCACAAACCAACTTAACTATTGGTGAAGAAAACAAACTACTTTAACTATTTCAAATGCAAAACAGAAAGACTCAAGATGGAACCATGATTGTTATTAAAGGGCAGACTAATGCATATAACACAGTACAATTAGCTTTATGACATAAATTGCAAAAGACTGATTATTGATCCATCTCAAGACTGAAATACTTGGCATAAAACCAACATCTCTCTGACCCCTAGTACTTACATAACAATATTCCAAACACTCTGATAGTAGCAAATATTGTCTCCATTTCAAAGGCTGCATACACTAAAATATACTTGATCCTGAAAATACATACATCAGAATTTAAATATAGTCAAATAATACACATTTTTACATAGGAAGTTGTTTCTGGCCAGGGCATTTCATAAGGAAGATTAATCATGTACATCTAATCAAAGAACTGAGAAGGCTGTTATTAGCTGGCTTTCAGTATGGTAAGATCTTTCTGAACTTTGGTACACATTTTCCTAAAATCTCTTCAATGCTAACATTGGCCAATTGAAAAACACACAGATGAACAGATTAAATAGTATATCTCAAGGCAAGTTGCAAGCAATAGATATAGCTGCCTTCAATTCAATGTCTACTAAATGTCTTTTTGCCATTCACAACATGCAAGCAAATTGAACTGTATATATGTTGTATGAGGGTTGATAAAAAAAAGTTCATTTACCATGGCTGCCAACAGAGAAAATGAAAGAGGAAAATTCGCCGGGGGTCAAGGGGGCTGCATGGGTCCCCTTGCAGGTCCAGGGAAGAGCCCTGCTGGGGGACAAGGGAGTGAAGCCCCCTCCCCCGGAAGCTCCATGTATTTCAGCCTTTCAGACTGGTTTAAATGAATTTCCTGACTAAATGACACCTCTTAATGTTGATTACTCGAATATTTGGTTGCAGACCTATATTAATGTATTTAATTGTTCTTTTTAGGACTTATTGGACGGTATGACAACCTGCCAACCTTGCATTATTATGTGAAATTAGGCCATTTCAGTATGGCCACATTTATGTAAACTAAAAGAAATTAGGTCAAACTCTAACGTTTCTTGTTTGATTTCTCGGCAACAGCTTGGGCTAGAAGCCTAGATTTGGTCTCATTTTGTTCGAAAATATATATCTGAAACAACTGCAAACTTTGTTTTAAAGCTTTCATACCTGTTATTTTATAATTTTACATTTTGTTAAGACAGTGGGCATTCATTGGAACGAAGAGTTATATGCCTTCTATTAGTATATATCAGTTGAATGGGGTCGAATTCTGTGAAAATTTTTTTCATTTAAGGTAATTTTGGGTTAAATTATGATATGTAAGGAATATATTGCATTTTTATCATCACAGGTCCATTACTAATGCCTGTCCTCCATACTGCTGATTTTGGATGTACATTTTCTCAACAAAACAAAATATTTACAAAGCACTGCACTAATCTGTCATCTGTCCACTTGGATCAGGTGATCCGAGTGCAACTCCATACAAAAAGTTGAGGGATTGTTGACCCTGTAAAGGTCCTCCATGCCTGGAAGGCAGCTAAACAATGTATACTGTATGTTAAGGAATTAGTGTGATCCAGACAATCTGTGCTACAGTGATTAGATGGTGTGAAATGTGTAAAGGAGTGAAATAAAAGTGTTGAACAAGGAATCAAAGTGTTAATTATGTTTTGAGTGTCTTTAGTAGCATTTTACATTTAAATGCCAATTTTTCACATGTCTCATAAAATTTTAGAAATTTCTCAAAATTCTCAAAAACATCTAAAACTTTTTCTGCAAGATGAGACAATTTGTCTTAATCAAAAAATTCCTTTCCCGGTCACTGGGGTCGCATTAAACTTCCTCAAATTTACTGCTATCGCTCAATGATTACTTAGTTTTACATGCTTAATCTTGTTAAGCTCAAAACAGTCCCCTAGGCAAAGAACAAGTTGGTAGTTCTGCCTGGTCTTACTGAGTATTCAGTACACAATGAAAAGCACTGCCTAGAATAAGAATTCATTGAAAAATTTAGAGTGTCCGTATTATGTTTTGCCAAGAAAAACTGTCACTTGACAGTATCATATCATGTCGAGTTTGTAATGGTTTAACCATTTTCGTGTTATTTTATGTATGCATCGTTTCCATTTGTGCATGTGCATTATTCCAGAAAATTTGTTAACAGATCATCTGACATTTTGTTAGCTTGCTGATTTTTGCCAACGATATGTCACTAGCACGTTATTATACCCAATTTAACAACTAACCACATAACGAACGACTCGCCACACATCTAAATAACGACTCGCCACAAAGTAATAACAACTCGCCACAGAACATGAAATTAGTAATAAAGTATGTAATAATTAAGTAATTAATAAAGTATAATAATAATGAAGTGTAATAATAATGTTTTTGACTTAATCTGATTTATAGGATTGCTTCTTGGTGTGGACTTTTTGTCATTTTTACGTATTTGGGGGGTATTATGTATCTTAAAATTAAAAAAAAGATTTTTTCATTGATGAGTTTTTTTATTATTTTTTATTCATTTATGTTTATTTAGGCAATAAAAATGCCTTTGAATCTGATTTGCATTCAGCATTATCATTTGAAGTAAGACATCAAAGTGGGTATGCTTTGATATGATAAATTGTCACATCAAATTAACACTTTTTAAATGGTCGATGAGAAATGTGTACATCGGCGTCATGAAAGCGGTGTTTATTGTTTGTAATTAAGTTGAGTACTAGATGGCATAGAGCAAAGAATAGAGGAGCTTGAATCTCAATTTATATTCAAGTTTGCAACTGCCTGAACAGACGTGCGCAAAAGTGAAACCTACCTTTATACCTACTAATTGCACCCCTTTATGAAGAAGCCAAGGAGCTGCGCTTGACAGTCAAGGTTGTCCGAGAAGCCAAACTGAGACGTCATTGAACAAAGATGGCAAAGCGCACCCAAAGAAGGATCAGGGCCCTCTCAGACAATATCAAGATATTACCACATGTGTACTTTTGGACAATTTTGCCCAGACATACGGCCATGTCCCACTCTAAATGCTGACTCTCATCTCTTTTTGAAGTTGCTGCTACGATCTAGATTGAATTGACGCAACATCAAGCGGCTCAAGTCCTTTGATGTCGGAAGAGAGCTGTCACATGTACTGGATTTAAAATGTGTTTGTGTCATTCCTTGGATTTGAAAAGTTTTTTCTACTAATTTCCATTGTTCATCTCGGATTAAAATAACCTGTCATGATAAGTCACTTTTGTTTCTTCTTGTCCAGAAAGAGGAGGGGGCGTTTATTAGGGGAGGGGCGTTTATGAGAGAATATATGGTATTCACCTTTTTTGTAACTATGCTATGCACTGTATATAAATACTTAAAACCTCATCTTTTTGTCTTCATCTATATTTAAAATATGATTATACATGTTCATTTTCATTAATTTCCAACACTACAGTCATGATGGAAAAATCATTTGTTTATCAGACATATACTCTTCTATGCAATTCCCATGATTTATACAAAGTCTAAAATACTTATTAGTACATTGTTAATGTAGCATAAGTGCCTACAAACATAAACAAGAGGGCCATGATGGCCCTGCATCGCTCATCAGAATAAATGTTAATTAACTTGTTACTAAAAAGGTAATAAAGGTACACTTGTGAGCAAATAATGGGGAACAATAAGGCCAGAAAAAAATAGTTGTGTTCACGGTTACCCGACTGACCTTAATTTTTAGGACCAACTCTAACGTTTCTAACCGCAAAAAAGTTGCACAAAAAAACGGAAGTATGAAAAATTTTGTGAATAAATGATATTGCGTTCAACCAACAATTTTTAACAGCAAATACATGTGATTACACGCTGTCTGTCGACTCTGTACATCACCAACAAAGCCAAAAACCGATAAACCAACGTCAGCTTCGAACGCAGGATGATTATCGCTACCAATATCGTAGCTCCAGCGTGAAAATAGGCTTTTCCGTGAATGACATTGACTGTCCAAAAATGTTAACTTAATTTATCATATCTCATTGAAATTTGAAAATACATGTTTATTTATAACCGTTACAAAATACCAAAGGAGACAAGAGTATCCTGTGTGATGTTTTTATTTGTTTTCTATGCCAATCAAACATTTGAATTAAAACAGCTGTATTTTTTTCACTTTAAGATGCACCAGATTCCACTAAGTTCAGGGGAGCTAAACCTCTTACACACTCCCCTTTGCCACTGAAAGAAGCTCAAATTAATATTCGTAATATGCCTTCAAAAATTCCCAGTTGTGGCAGGTCATACCCTTCTATGAAAATTTGAAAATAATGTCGATTTTCCGCCATATGTGGAAGGGTAATTTAGTACCGGTTGGTAAGTTAGTACTGGTCAGGAAAAGTGGTTAGGTGAACTGGTCGCCATATATAACAGAAAAATTGTTGAAAAATGATGTTGAACCCCGGTGACAATAAGTCACATAAAAACAAACACTGAAAAATTCCTTGCCAAAACACTGAAATCGTTCCAGAAAATCAAAATGGCGTGTTCGCTAATTGCCACGAAGATTGGTGCTTGTGAATATGTCCAAGAGAGGAACTAGTACAAGTATCATCCAGTGATATGTTTGGTGATCTATAATCATCAGTTGCAACGAAAATGAAAAATCAATTTGGAGAAATTTTGCATAGATTATACATGTTCACTTTGTTTGATACCTCCTGAAATTGCTAATTGTTTTAAGGTATCGTGAGTGGCTATATGGTGATATCAAGTTTTACTAATTTATAGTTATAAAAAGTCAACCATAATTGTATACATTAATAAACCCACTATACAGAGTCTATTGCAAGTGATTTGAAACAAATATTTTACTTGGTCTGTCTTCTATAAACCAATATCGCGCGTAATTTTCATATTTTTGAATAAAGATCACTACTCTGTATATATAGATATATTACAACAATTAGACTTAAAATAACAATCATGGTATCATGCAGGGAACTGTGTCACAGATTTTTCATAACGCCCTCCATTCAATAGATATTTGACTTTAAAGAAATTCCGTAGCTTGAACCCCGCTGACAATTACGTAATACGTCATAGATAAAAAACGAAAATAAATATCAAAATTCTGTGACACAGTTCCCTAGATAAGCATTTCCGCTACAAAATACCGAAAACCGCTTTGAAATCCATTTTCAAATAAGTCGGCAATCTTTGTTCAAAAATAGCACCCACTGCGTTTTTTTCTAAGCGAGAAATTAACAATATAAGTGTCAGATCATTATCACCTTGTGTAATCAACAATTATTCTATAAATTGATACAGCCTACTAAAATTTGATAACCAATCAAATTCGTTCATTGTTAGCGGATCAATTAGTGAAACCGCCCACCATTTTAGATGATTCTAAAGAGCTTAATTATGAATTATTTGTCAAAATAGTATCATATCGTACCGATGCAATACACAGTACATCAGATTTCTCGTCAAACGAGAGGCTCTCAACGGAGAAAACGGCTGATTGGGAAATCGAGTTGAAGATGGCTGGGGAAACCGCTGTATAAATTAAATGAAAGATAGCCATGCATTTAGTGTAAAAATAAGAACTTAAGATGTGATTGATTTGTAGAAAAGTGTCTATGTTTTATGTCTGTTAATGTAATCATTTAAAAACATGCTGATATATAAAGGTAATTGGATATATAACAGAATAGTATAAGATTCTCGAAAAACATGCACGTCAGATGTCCATAAGACGTTACTGTTTTTCGTCCTATTGTTTGTTTGATAGCTTTCAATATTTTACCAAAATGAACAGAGTTGCTTAATAAAAGTGCACGCTGAAATAACTTTATTTTATTGATTACATCAATGAAATAGCGAAAATAATAATTTTCGTTGACCCAGTCTCCCTGTATTAATTTACGGGCAATTCAAATATATTGTAGTTTTATAACTTTAATTGTGTTTGAAACCTGACTCTGGAATATATAAATTTAATTAAACTTGTAAAAATGGTACGTCATAACATTAACAGGGTAACAATCTTTGACAGCTCGTTTTCTTATCGTGCGCGTTTTATTGCAAGGTGCATGAAGGGTCTGCAAACCATATTGCTGTTTATTATATCTCCCGCCAAAACATAAAGAAATATGTGAAGCGACATATATAAGGTCTAAATTGACCCATATAATTAACAAGGCATTAGAGTATGATATCGATATCACACTTCAATAAGACCACCGTTCCGGATCAGTTATTTATCATATATTTTATATTAAAAGTACATTAGATGTTAGTAGCCCAATCGACCAAGGTGTTAATGAATTCACACCTTTCTTGCACATCAAATGATTGTTGCAGTTATATATTTATTACGTAATTTTCCACCATAAAGTTTCCATTTTCACAATATGTCACGTCACTATGGTCAAGTTTTTTACGGGATATAGATTTATGCAGTTCGGTATCTTTAGCATTCGTAAACCAACTTCCGCAAGAAAGAGATTTCTAACTACATTTTTCACTTTTTGAGAACACTCTAACACCTTGCTTAGTCTTATTTTCTTATTTCCCATTTTAATCCGCTTGATGTAGATAATCTGTCGAATTTTAAATACTTATGTTAACATACGGCAAGCGATACCAAATTTAATATCGATTGATACAAATTTGCCCTTAAGGAGCCCCTTACAACGCCGCATCCTAGATCGTTCTCGTTGATAAAGTGGAGTCGATATGGGGGTGCAGTTTTTATCTCGATAAAACACTATTTTTGCATATAGGGATCGATTTTTTTGTTGCATGGTATGATAGTATGATATTCAATTATTGTTAATAACTTAAAATGTCATTTTCGCTTATTTTTACGTTTGTAGCCACATACGCTACCTTAAGGTGATTTTTTAATAACACAAATTGAAAAATACATGACACATTAATATGCAGGGGCAGACTAGAAAATATGATATCAGATACATAAGATACTACATGCAGTTAGAATCAGAGTATAAAAATTACCATCCCATTGAAAGGGGTCATCTCTGTATACATAGTTCATAATTACTGTGCAATATATATGAAAAATACTTTATATAAACTTGCCTTTATAATTTTCATTGTTAGAATAAATAATTACTACCTTTGTGTATCCAATACAATGTGAGTCATTACTGGTTAGTGCCTTATTCATGCAAAAGAAAAGTTTAGAAAAAAAAATAGAAAACACAAAGTTTTTCGACCTACCTACCCAAATTGTTTCAGTCAAGTAACCCTTAATACAACTATTTATTTTTCTAGCCTAATAAACTCGATAAAGGACCATCGAAAGATATTACAAAGGAATATTCGTGACGACTGAAGGATGCCACGGACCAAAATTGGTAATGATCCAACCTTTGGTTCATGAAAAAAAAGTCAGTTTAAGGTATTTCTATTTTTAGCTCTAGCGGCCCCTAATTGTGGCCAGCCATTTTTATTTCAGTAAATCAGATAGAACGCTATCTAAAGATGCTAAAAACCAAGTTAGGTAATAATCCATCCGTAGTATCAGAGAAAAAGTTCTTTTAAGGTATTTATATCATTAGCTCTAGTTTTTTTATTTGAGCAAACTTGAGAGGGGACTACTTAATGATGCTACAAACCAAGTTTATGGATGATCCATCCATTGGTTTATGAGAAGAAATTGTTCAAACGTATTTCTATTTTTAGTTCTACCGGCTCTTAACAAGGGCCAACCATTTTTATGTATCAGCAAATCTGATAAAACACTAAGGATGCTAAAAACCAAGTTTGTTAAAAATCCATCTGTAGAATCATCAGTAAAAGTCATTTTAAGGTATTTCTATTTTTAGCGCTAGCGGCCCCTAAAAGTGGCCGACCAAATTTATTTGAACAAACTTGAGAGAGGACTACTTAATGATGCAACAAACTAAGTTTACGGATGGTCCATCCATTGAATCATGAGGAGAAGACGTTTAAAGGTATTTCTTTTTTTTAGCTCTAGTGACCACTAAAAGGAGCCAAAGACAATTGTTTACGCCAAACGCCGGAGCATCCACCCACCTATCTTAATACCTCACTTTGAACCTTCGGTTCTGGTGAGCTAATAAAACTCATCAATGAAAAAATCTTTTATTAATTTTAAGATACATAATACCTCCCAAATACGTAAAAATGACAAACAATCTACACCAAGAAGCAATCCTATAAATCAGATTAAGTAAAACATTATTATTATACTTTATTATTATTATACTTCATTAATTACTTGAACTTAAATACTTTATAACTAATTTCATGTTCTGTGGTGAGTCGTTATTACTTTGCAGCGAGTCATTATTGGATGTGTAGCGAGTTGTTACTAATTTGTTTGAGGCTGTAATGTGTTTGTGTTTGGGTATTATTCCAAATATTATAGTATGTTGAGTTCATACATGTGCCACAAATGTGGGGATAAAGAAGCTAAGAACACAAATTCATGTGTTTCTGCTACAACTTTATTAGCTCAACTGCCGCACTGGCGGGAAACCAACAGATGTATATCATAGACTGACCAATGTAGAAGAGCCTGACCCAGTAGAATTTTACCAGAGTAATTCAAGAAACATGATATGGTTACTGAGGCAACCCACAAAAGCAAGTTTTTCACGTCTATGCCATTGACCTGGGTTGCGGTCAATTCGTAACCAAACCAATTCATCACCTGTTATTTTTGGTCGATTTGTAACCATTTTCTGGTCAATTCGTAATTTGTTTAAAAACTCTGGTCAATTCGTAACCTCTTTTCATTGGTCAATTCGTAATCTCCAGCATATTGTCTATACTCAAATAATTGTATGCAGATGAGGCTGATATTTAAGATATTGATTGAGAAAATGTCAATATTTGTTAAAATTCAAGGTTTTTGAATGGTCTTGGAAACTAAATTACCCCATACATGTATATGATCTACGTGATGTCATTTTTCAAGTCTAATAATAAGAAATTAACGCAAATATGTATGTGTAGAATATGTTAGTGATGAGTGGTGCAACCATATTTCAAAGATTTAATCTAGATAGATAAATTGTTATTGTATAACTAAATAAAACATCAATTAAATTATCAAATTTACAAATTCATATTGAATTATAATATTTCGTTAATTTTAGCTTCTTGCATAACATCTTCTTGCTTCCCTGTGCGATGTAATGTGGCTGAACTGGCACAATACGTAGAAAATGTAAAAAACTAATTTATTTATAAAGATTTAATATTATACTTCATATCAATACTGTTAGATTTAGTAAACGATATTTGTTACATGTTGCTGTGTGATTATCATTTGGATCATTTTGGATTATCGTTTCGTAAATGAATGGTATTGAGTATTAGGTACCTCGCGAGATTGTTGTATGTCATGACCAATTATGATAGTTCAAATGTAATTTTTTTGTTTGTTCGTATTGAAATGCATAACCACATTGCTTTGTAGCTGATATGCATGAGTATCTCATGCATTGGATATTATCTTGTTGTCTGATATGAAACATGTTTGTTATAATATAGATTTTAAATATCAAATTATCAACTTGACACCTTATTGACTTAATTAGATTCTTTCCATCTTTTACATATACATGTGCTTATTGTATTGTCTCATTTATCTTTGTAATTGTACTTTTTTGTAAAGCATGGCTTGGTATAATCATAAACTTTATATACAAAGAAGCGTCAAAGATCAGGGGGGGTTTTTTACTAAGAAAGTGACGTCTTCCCCTCGACATTTTTTCCCCAAAGAAGCATTTTTCCCTTGCTAAGATGCATAATTCCTCTTTAAAGCTATTCAAAAATAGGCAATTTCAGTTTTAGTAGATTAAATTTTGCCAAAATATCTATCAGACCAAGGTTTATTGGCATTTTTATGTAGAGTTTATTTGTTTTGTAATGATTGAGCAAACCTATCAGAATTTCCCAGCTTTATAACTATGTCTGCCGAACCAATCCGAATGAGCTTATTCCGTGTGATAGTAGAATGATATACTCAGTGACGGGAACTAATACTAGATCCCGACAAATGACACACGCGTATATCCACGCTTATTAAACTTGAAGCAGGCGCATGTTTCCATTTCCGGTAAAATGACGCACAATAGAAGAAATTAAGAAGTACGATATCTGACTCAAAGCATACTGGACGGGTAAACTCCTTTTTTGCTGTAGCGATTAAAGACACCATCCCTGGGCCAATTGACACCCGATTCACTCATGAGAATAACTCTATGGCCAGAAAATCTACTTGATCAAGACTATGAAAGTGTGGTAGACCTGTTCAAATGTAGAAAAGACAAAGATATGGACCTGTAGATTGTTGTTTTGAATGCTATTGTCATAATCATTGATTCATGAAAACATTGGTTTTGGTTACGTGACAGTGTATTAAAATTTGATAATTTCCCCCATTTCCCCTTTTGACCAGCGTCCAGTGTCTTCCCCAATCCCTAAAAAAACCCTGAAGATGTTACTGCATATGTAAAACATCTTATCAATTTTAATTTGAGACAGTTTGAAAAGTTAATCCAATCATCATAATTAATGTGTATAGTCGTTGGCAAGTCTATAGGTGTTAATCCCATCCCCTCTGAATAATTGGTATAAGTGTCAATCAAGGTGATAATGCAAAGTACAATTATGTTCAGCTTGTAAATCAAATATCTTTATTACATAAGAGACCAATTAACTAGTTCATTATACAAATGTTCCAATAATTTACTTTGTAAACAAACTGTATCTTGTTATATTCTGGAACGCTATATGGTTATTTATGTCCATAATCATATCAACAGACTGACTGTTTGGTCTTCGATAATATTTAGTTTTTTGATATTTTTTTTCCTTTGGTAATCAATTGATATTCTAGAAAACAGTGATATTCATCACCAATTGAAGAATTATACATGGAGAACATTTTCTCATATTGAATTCTACACCATGCCAAGATCCAGTTTCTACTAGTTTATTAGTCATTTCTATCTGTTTTATTTATATCATGCAAATATCCCCAAAACTCACTATTATTATGTTCAGATTCATATTCTATACCCGCAGAAAGTGTCCAATCATTCACTTCATACTTAATTTGACAAAATCGGTGCTAAGTGCCCATGGTGATCGTACATGAATTCACACAGGGGGCTAGCACGTTGAAGGAATGGAGTATATTGGCGCATTAGGCCTAAAATGGCTACACACACAGACACACACACACCAAGTTTGTTTAACACTACGTAACTTTTTAAGGAATCGCTCAATTTTCTAATAACTGGTGTCTACAGATAGCTAATATATTATACTACACATAACCAATAAGCACTTTGTCGAATTCAAAACAATGAAGCAGATATTTAATTATTGGTCCAATTCAAGACGGTGAAGCAGGTATTTCATCTTTTTCCTCTGAAAAATCGTCAATATCGTTCAGTCGAACTCGACCTCTCAATACCAAATTGATCAGAATTACCATACTAAATACACATTAAAACAACAGGTAGAGGAATGACAACGCGTGCTAACCATAAATATCTCTAAAATACACTGATCCAGCTTAAAAGAATAATCCAGGAATGGTCTACTCAAGTAAAATTAACAAAATCGTCGACTCCGTCATAGATTTCCACCTCGCTACGCCAACGTGAATAGAACGTTCCTGGATTACTTTTTTGCGCTGAATCTGTGTATTTTAGTAATATTTATAGTAAACATGTGTTGTCATTACTGTGCCTGTTGTTTTAAGGCGTAATTAGTATGGTAATTCTGATCAATTTAGTGTTGTGAGGTCGCGTTCCACTAAATGAAATCGACGATTTTTTGGAGGAAAAACGATGAAATACCTGCTTCATCGTCTTGAATTGGACCAAATGTTTTTTTTGGTTGTGTGTAGAATAATGTATTAGCTATCTGTAGACACCAGTTATTAGAAATTTGAGTGATTTCTTGAAAAGTTACGTAGTGTTAAACAAACTTGGTACCAAAACTGTCATTTCGGAAGTTGTAACCCTTGTATATGTATAAATCAGGGCGCTGAAAAACCGAAAATTCGCCGGTCCAGACCGAATTTCATGTTCCCGGACCGATTTCAGTTACGAAAATTTGTTAAAAAATCGGTCCATAAACGTTCTATAAATTTTGGTCCGAAATCGTCAAGTACGTGCAAAAAGTCACAAAACTTACTGTATGTTATTCGCACGATTCTCGATACCCTAATAAATATGTCAAGATAATCAATAGCCTGGAGCGATCATCTGCTAATCCGATCAATGGAAGTCTGTCAATATAGGGGTCGCTTGTAATTAGTCCAAACACGTGGTAGATAACAGAAAACAATTAACTGCAGTGATCACTTGTGTTGAGTGATGTGTTTGCTGCGTGTATTAATATTGTCGTTATTTTTAAATTTAGTATTGTTTCGGTTTAATCAAAGGCGGTGAATTGTTTTAGAAGTCGTAACAGAAAACAGAATCAAAGAAAATTTAGTAACATCAAAAAGGAAGCCGACATTAATAGCTAAGATTTTGCAGACTATATTGCAATTCCTCGATCAACCAATGACAGCTTCTAACGCAAGACGCTTGTCAATATCGAAGTCGTAGCTCCGCCTTCTCATCTGTTTACATTTTATAGCTCCTTTGGTTTAGCGGTCATGTGACTAAGAAATACGTCATCTATTACATTTACACGGGTGTGATACGTCATCGTTGATGACGTCAAAGGATTAAAATCGTGGATTGATATTTCTAATTGTGTCTAGCAAAAAATCGTAAGTGGGTAATTGGGATTTCGTTTGATATTATCTATTTCAATCAAGTACGTGTTTGTGATTCCATTGTACTAGTATCAGGTTGAAATTTAAATTCCGTTTTTTGTTTCGTTTTTGCTGTTAACTGTACTGTAACTATGAACAAATATTCGCCGTATTCAGAAACTGGGGGGGGGTAAATTGAATTGGGAGCGGGGGGGGGGGGCGTCCGCGGCCTGGACCGATTGAGATTTCAAAATTTTCCATGCCCTGGTATATATGTAATATAAGTGTTTATGGTCCCTGTGGCCATTTTAAGCCTATTACACCATTATACGGGTATGACTAAACAGCGGATATGGGCCATATCTGCGGATATGAGCTGATATGACTTTTCTTTACACTATATACGCAATTATAGTAATTTCTGTTTATCATTATTGTATTTAACAGATTTAGTTTTATAATTAGATGCATTTTACTTAATTTCGTGAGAATTTAATCAGATTTATGAGACATTTTGCCCATATTCGCAGCATGAAAATACTGGAGTACGAGTTATCCCGGGTTTACCGAGTAACTCGTTCGGAACCAGCTTGAATTTCCTATTTATAAACACATGTAGCCGTTTCTCTTCACAAACAATTCATTTAAATTATTCATTAAAATGATTTGAAACAATGTGCACAATCGGAAGAGACAAAAGTAGAATTTGTGAGTGAAAAATAAGAAAACAACAGCGAATATGGATCCATATCCGCAGATATGATCGAACATGACTTTTCTAGGTAACAGTATTTGATCGTTTCTTGACATATGAAAGTACTTTGAAATGTTCTACACAGTCTAGTATTATTTGTTTAATAGATTGGTGGAGATAGATTAACAGAAATGATGCAATTTGGTCACTGTAGACACGAAAAGAGCTATATATGACTCTTCATATCCGCGGATATGATCGAATATGACTTTTCTGTACATCAATATTTTATCGTTTCTTTTCGTTAGAAGTGTGTTTAGATTATACATGGAAATACTTAGAAGTGATGTACACAATAAAGCGTGGTTGTTTACTAGAATGGTGTACCTATTTTTACAGAAATAATGCAATTTGGCCAAATACTTTAACATAATTAAGGGAGGGAACGGTATGGCTCATATCCGCGGATAAGAACGGATATAAGTTATATCTATAAAACTATTTGATCGCTTATTGTTTGCATTTACAGGGAATGAGTAACATCTATACAAAATGTAGTTGAATTATTTATTCAGTTTGTAACTAATTGGGAATTATCATGTTAAAAACTAAAGTTTGAGAGTTGACGACAGATAACGAAATAAGTACATTTGAATATTGTACGATGAGAAAATGTCACATTGGTAATGCGTTTCTATATTTCAAGTCAGGACCTGCAGAAATACATGGAAGGAAGAAACTGAGCATTATAGTATTAAATAGTGTTCAGCTATAAATTACTGATATGATAATATACCCTGCTGTAAATCCTATCTTGACGAAATGAAACACAAGACAGTGACGAGGCAGCACTGTCATCGTACAAGAGTATTGCATAATTATAAATCAAATGATTTAAGCAAAAATAATCAAGCACGCACATTATCAAACAGACAGATAACTTTTGATGAGGTTCGGTATGATAATTTTCGAGAAAAATGCCAGTTTTAAGTGATTGCCTGTTCAGTTCCAGCCCCAGGGACCGGGAATACCTGTGTAATTTATGTTCATGTCGGGACAGGTCCTGGTCATCTATTAAGACCACTTTCGATAAACTAGCAAACCCACAAAGATAGCAGCATGTCCTAGAACATCATTCTGTCTGGTTTTGGCACAGATATTTCACTATTTTTGCCTGTTTTCGGACCAGTTCAAACACCAACACACAGACACACTCCCATATGAACAGTATTGTGTATGTATGGATACTGGCTATCATTTAAGGCCATTTTTGAAGAGCTAGGGCCCCTTTGTGTGTCACAGTATGCCTTACAAATTCTCAACATCTGGTTTTTATACAGAAAATAGAACAAATATGAGCGTATGTCAGAGGTTTTCGAACCGGTCCGAGCCCCAAAGACCTGGCGCATACACATATGGATATGATAATAGTTGAGCCGGTATGAGTTCTGGCTTTAATATGATAACATACCCGAATAACTAGGATAGTCCTGGAACTCATGGCACATCTACGAATGTTGAACAGAATGGTTCGAATTCACAAAACATTTTTTAAGATTTATCACAGGTTTCGCAGCCAGTTCGAGCCCTACGGACCGGCGTAAAGGCATAAGATACACAGTTTAGTAGGTGTGGGTATTGGCTATCAGTTAAGACCATAACCGAGTAGCTGGGATAACCCTGGCGGTTATAGCAAACCTAAGACTGTTGAAAAATACATGCTTATACTGAAATATTACTGTTTCGAAGGTTTGTCATGGGTTTTAGGGTTGGGTCTAGCACCTAGGACCAGGTACTTACCCATATAATATCGGTAGAGCAGGTATGGGTACTAGCTATCGTTTGAGACCATAACTGAGTGGCTAGGAGGTTTGTCAGAGGTTTTCGGCCCAGTTAGAGTCCCAAGGACCATTTTCATACACACATGATATCAGGTTGTGTAGGTCATGGAGGTCACAGCATGCTTAAGAAGGTCTGCATACGCAGTTTTTATATGGAAAATATGAGAAAATGGACGTATGTCCGGCATTTTTAACCTGGTTCGAGTCCCAAGGTTACGGGGCATACCTATATGTCACAGAACTGTGTATGCATAGGTATTGGCTATCGTTTGAGGCCGTTTCCTGGTATCTGGGACACTCGTGGAGTCATAGCATGCTTACGAAGGTGCGCATACAGGATTTTACATGTATATAAACTGCATGTATGAGTAAATGGACGTTTATGAGAGGTTTTCGTGCCGCATACATATATATATATATATGACACATGGTCGTGTAGGTATAGGTTGTGGTTATCATTCGAGACCTCATGTAGGTAACTGGGACCCCCATGGAACCATAACATGCTTTAGAAAGTGTAATTGTACATGTTTGTACAACGAAAAAATTGAAAATGGATGTTTGTTAGAGGTTTTAGAACCAGCTTGAGCCCCAAAGTAATGGTGGGTAATTCCGTTTTATCTAATTATGATCTATATACATATTTTCAGACGGAAATAGCAAGTGATATGATATGCAACGTGTAGTTTGTAATCAAAACCTACCTGGGTCCAGTTTTATTTTGAAATGCTCAAATAAAGGTGTTAAAAACAATAACAATAATACCTCCATCATACTTTTACAATACTTAGTCTAAAAATGCTTACATCTGATATTTTACATACATTTCAGAAATTTCACCATTCATATAAGCAATGCTAAATCAAGATCAGGTTATTGTAAACATTTATTTAAGTCCTACAAAATTAGTAATATATACATTCATGAGCCGTTGTATTGAATGCTTGTTTGCTACACTGAATGTGACAAATAAATGGTAATCTTCTGACAGCTGTTGCAATGCAACTAAAATGATGATTACATTAATATCTGAGTCGGGGTGAGAGAAAAAGGTTGGTTATCGGGGCTTAAACCCGAGCTTTGGCGAAAAACTATGTAAGCGGGATGTCAGCACGGTCGTAAGGAAGATTCTGAGCCATTGCATAAAACATTGTTCAGTTTTGGTATTTAAAAAAAATGAGGTGAAGAAAACTGAAAACAGAATTTTATCTGGGACCGCCAAATTTTGGCGAATTTATTTTTTGCTCATTGTAAAAAATAATCGGATTTATTTTCATGGAGTTATGTAATGAGGCTGGCATTATGATGATGACGACGACGATGACCATTACATTAATTATGATCGATCGTAGTGATGAGCGTGATTGTGTAGATGCTGCTTCAGAAGATCTCCATAATCATAGTTATAATGGTCGTGATAATGATGATGATGATAAAATTAAATTGGTCGACATGATAATAATAATTGTGGTGGTCATGATGACGATGGTTGTCATGCCGTAGTTCATCGTGATGATGATGACCGATAAAATAATTGTTTGATGTTTTTAACCCCACAATAGAGATTCTCTAACCACACAATTACAAATTAACCCCACCATGGCAATTTAATTGTACGGAAAGAACCTCGTAATGTCAATTTGTACGCTTACCCTAACAACCTAATGTATCTCTCATTTGTACGTACGGATAAAAACACAGACCGTACGGATAAAAACACAGACCGATCGAGGGACGGCCTGAAACCAGTAAATAAACTTAAACTTTGTTTTGGGGTGAGTATGATTATTTAATATCGGGTGATTTTTTTTTTTTTGAAAAAATGAATATAATATTTTGCGCTCCTCATCATGATGTCGACGATGATGATGGTAGTGATCGTGTGCTGGTTGTGATTATGATGATGAAGATGACGACGCTGAAGATGATCGTGATGGCTGTCGTTATGGTGCTGATGATGTTGGTGATTATTATAATTATCGTCATGATGATGGTCGTGGTGGTGGTGGTGGTGATGATGATTATGATAGGTCCTAAAGATGATGATGACAAGGATGATAATGATGATCGTGTTGATCATGTAGTCAGTCATAAAATCGTTGTGGCATAGATAAGATGCTCAATAAAAAGTGAATGTTTAACATATTATGTTTTTCTTTCAAAACGGATGTCGAATGTGATGTATTCGATGCCAATATTTATTTCATGCGTCCATTTTTACGTGTTATATATTTGTTTTGGTTTGCATATAAAATCTTAAGCCAGACGAATACATCACATTTTACTCACCATATTCGTTTGGTAAGCATGTCACATTCGATCGAATATATGACGTGTGTGATATATTGGGTCGAATTTTTCACTCGTGTTACATATTCGATTTGTGACACATAAAGCTCACAACGCCACCCTCCCTCGAGAAAATCTCGAATGGGTTGATTATTGACGTAGAAATCGCACCCGAAAATCCACCCCACAGGGTGTGCAAAATGAACCCAACAGCGAAATGAAAAATTTTACAAATCAGCTGGTGGAGGACTAAAAAACCCACATAAGTTTTATCGAAATCAATTGAAATTTTATTTATAATACGTAGAACAAAATTTGCTGTCGTATTTGAAATACAAAAAAGTTTTATGTGTGCAAAATTAAAAAAAGATTACATATATTTATATGTAGCTTATATAATTATAAAGTTTGGTCGGACATTACAGACATAATTATTAATTAATTACATAATTATATTTGGAATGTGATAAGTAATACTTATAAACACATATTGGCATTACTACGTAGATACACTTAAGAAATTGTTGATATTCATATTGTACTGAAAGAGAAATCGGGTAAAAAACAACAACAAAAAAAATGATAAGGACCTGTATCATGGTGCACTATGAACATACCAAGCTGTTATCAGATCCCTTACCAGTTTTATGGTGTCTGAATCAGTGGGACACCAATATATACCTAGTGTCATTAATTGCTGTTAGTATCTGCTGAATTTAATCTCGAGTTCTATAACAGTGGGTGGTAATATTTAGTGATGCAGATTAAGATCTAAGATTATTTCATATGCAACAGACTTTTGGGTAATTTATGTTATGTCTGTGTATTATTAGCTGTTTTGAATTTTATGCTGTTATTTAAATGTACCTATACCTGTGCATGTATGTGGATATACAAATAGATACAATCTATTATTTAGATCAATTTAGGTTGAAAAAATATATCTAAAAATGAAAATTTAAACCTTTATTGGTGGCTAAATTGAGATATGATTTTGCTAGAAGAGTTCTTCAAATAATGGTTACCTCTTCACAAGACAGCAATATGAAATGACTATTAGACGATCGTGTATGAAATATAATCATATTCCGTCTGCATTAAATCAGGTCTTATGATATCATTTATTATAATATTTAAAAGGACAAAATGTATAAACATGTGTTGGACCGTATATGTCACAAATCGAATATGTAACACGAGTGAAAAAATCGACCCAACATATCACAGGCGTCATATATATATTCGATCGAATACGGCATGCTTACCAAATGAATATGGTGCTTAAAATGTGATGCATGTGTCTGACTTAAGATTTTATATGTACACCAAAACGAATACATCACACGTAAAAATGGACGCATGAAATAGAAACTGGCATCGAATACATCACATTCATCATCGGTTTTGAAAGAAAAACATATTTTAAACATTCACTTTTTATAGAACATCTTATTAATGCCACAACGATTTTTATGGTCGACCAAATGATCAACACAATCATCATGATCATCCCCGTCATCATAATCTTAATCATAATCAACACCACCGCCAAGACCATCATCATCACGATAATTATACAGAACACCATCATCATCAGCACCATAACGACCACCATCGCGATCATCTTCGGCGGCGTCATTTTCATCATCGTAATCACAACCAGCGCAAGATCATCACCATCATCGTCATCATCATAACGAGGAGCGTGATTATAATATATTCATTCTTTCACAGAAAACATCACTCAATATAATATAATTATATTCTCCGCATAAAAGTGGTAAGTTTATTTACTGGTTTCAGACCGTCGGTCCGTCCATCGGTCTGTCTTTTTTTATCTGTCCGTACAAAGGAGAGATACATTAGGGTAAGCGTACAATTGACATTATGAGGTTATTTCCGTACAAATGGCCATTGTGAGGTTATTTCTTATTTGTGGTTAGAATATCTCTCTTGTGGGGTTAAAAAACATCAACTGGGAAATCAATGGGATAACTATACAGTAAGTACGTCCATCCGTCCGTCTATCAGTCCGTCTTTATGCACAATCTTTTGTGTGCTTCTCATGAATGACTCGTTATATTGTGCATTATGTCATCTTGCGCCTATTTTTAAAAAAAATATTCGGATTTAGTTTTGTAAGGTGGGCGTTTAGAAATTATTCATTGAAACACATTAGTGGTGAAGAGAAACGTCAACATTCGCTTCATTTTCGGAAAATTCGGGTCTGCAAGTATCTGTATTTACATAAGAATGTGATTATTTTACAAGAAATCATTAAGATCAGTTCATGCTAACTAGAGTATGTGGTATGTTTTTGTTCATTCATTTAAATTCACTATGAAGGAAAATAATGACCGCTAATTCGCCGCACTAAGAAGTACAAATTCACACTATTTGCAATGAAACTCAACTAAGTTCATTTCACTACAACATTGAAAAAATCATGTTTTATGATTTTAATAAACAGACTTCATCATTTCCATGACATGTCATTCGTATGCGAATATTAAATGCGCATGTATGGTTGTTTAACAAAAAATATACAAAAAATATAACAGTTAAAGAAGCGTACCTTAATAACCTAATACATAAATTAAATATTTTGATTAAATCATTCGAATACATTGCCAATAAAGGGAAACAACGATAATCGCTTCTGCATAGGAAATTCAAGTCATATCCGTAATACATTCAATAAATGTAATACTAAGTCATATCCGCACTATTGTAACTCAGTTATATCAGCTGTTGTGTTCATTTTACTAAAACATTGGTCATAGTACTACCTACCAAACGGCGCATGATGTCCTAAATAATGTACATAAAACATCCAAAAACATTTTTGATGTAGATGAACAATTTTTGCGTCTTAATACGAAATTCAAGTTATATACGCATGTGCAAAACATTTATTAATGGTATGACATTTTACCAGAACAGTAAAAACAGTTTAAGAAATCAATAAAGTTGCCCATTAAGTACACTGTGAAACGACAGATACGTTTCAATAAAGGAAATTCATGTTAATTCTGTTCTCGATATGGGATACTCTAAATTACAAGTATTACATGCGGCATATGTGAGAAAATAGCACTTATTATGTACAAGAAACATATGAAATTAAGTATAAATGTATTAAATTTAAAATAAATCTATTTTGATACTGGATTGAGTAGAATATTTCTAAGTATTTCAAGAGAACATTTATACATCTGCAGTACAGGAGAAAAGAAACGATGAAATATTTTCAATACGAAAACTTATATCCGCTCATATCCGCGGATATGGACCATATTGTTCTCTTCCTTGTGTTCATGTATTTGGCCAAATTGGATTATTTCTATCAAAATATTAACACCAATCTGTTATAAAAAGATACTTTATTAAGTAGAATATTTCTAAGTATTTCTATGTATCATATAAACGTATTACTGGCGAAAAGAAACGATAACATATTGTTATACAGAAAAGTCATATTCGATCATATCCGCGGATATGATCCATAACATATTGTTCTCCCTTATCTTATTTTGAATTTGAACAAATTGCATCATTTCTATTCAAATATCTATTAAACAAACGTACTGGTTTGTGCTGAATATTTATAAGCATTTCAATGTATCATATAAGTGTATTACAAGCGAAAGAAAAGGTCAGGTTTTGTTACACAATTTGATCATATCCGCGGATATGGATCTATTATTCGCTGTTGTTTTCTTATTTTCTCTCACAAATTCTACCTTTGTCTCCTCCGATTGCACAAATTGTTTCCAATCATTTAAATTAATCATTTAAATAAATAGTTTGTGACGAGAAACAGCCATATGAGTTGATAAGTAGGAAATTCAAGCTAGTTCCGAACGAGTTACTCGATAAACTGGGGATAACTCGTACTCTAGTATTTTCATGCTGTGAATATGGGCAAAATGTCTCATAAATCTGATTAAATTCTCACGAAATTAAGTAAAATGTATCTAATTATAAAACTAATTCTGTTAAATACGATAATAATAAATAGAAATTACTATAATTGCGTATATAGTGTAAAGAAAAGTCATATCCGCGGATATGGCCCATATCCGCTGTTTAGTCATACCGCCATTATACACCATCCATTCAACGTGCTAGCCCCCGGACCCTAGCCCCCTGTGTCAATTCATAACAGCACGAATATGTCTACCGAACACAATAACAGGAAATAAAAAAATATTTATTAATAGTGATGTTAACATTCATACTGAATAAAAATACAATTATCAGACATAGAAAATAATTGAACAAGTCATAAATATTTCAAATATTATGTAATATTTCACCGATAAATATGTCCTTAACCTACCATTTACATAACCACTTTAGCCAATAATCATCAATTACATTTGTTTAATACCAACAAATACTACTTTAATAATGTAATACAAGAAATACTTAGAAGGTTACGAATTGACCAATGATTTGAAAAGGTTACGAATTTACTTGTAAAAATGGTAACGAATCGACCACAAAAAACAAGTGACGAATTGGTTTGGTTACGAATTGACCTGCATCCGTTGACCTAATTAACTTGAAATACTCAGATAAATGTATTGGGTGGAATTTTGTAATGAAAAACATGAGATTTTTAAAATAATGAATTTCTATGGTGAACGTTTGCAAAATATCTTGAAATAAGGAACAATTTGCATAAAATACGTCGAAGTTTTTTTTATAATACCACGAAAACTTGTGACACCATCAATGGCATCATACACAACCGATATTATGTTTACAAGGACTCAAGAGTCCCTGATGTTTATTAGAAACTGAGACCATTATACACATATAATAGTGTCAGAAATGAAATTGATAATTTCCGTTTGATATCTGGTCGCTAGCCAGTAGAGGTACTTTCAACTCTTTGAACAACAAATGATGTATCATTAACAATATTTTGAATTCAGAGGGTCGGAAAGTCAAGGAGCGAAAATTATTGCTTCCTTATACATGGGAGTCGACAAAATCTTGATAAATAGATTATAGTTTCGTAAGCGTGTATAAAATTACACCATTACCAATACTTTGAAGTGTTCGCATATCTCAAATTGTTGCTATTGTATAAATAAAAATTGGAAACACTTACCGCAAATGGTTAAATCCACAACAGACATTTATACAGCGAAGAGAGCATTGATTTTTTAGTCTCTACCCAGATTTGTCGTTCCTTAACATTCATGTTTGTGAACTGGTCCCCATTTGTTATTACCTGGTTCCCGGTGACCCATTTACTAAACGCTACATTTATAGTTAAATGTGAGCGTGATTTTATTTTTATTTATATAATTTTGTTATTCAAATGCCTTGGCTTGATAAAAGTGTGATTTCTATACAATATTGTTAAACACAATTAATACATCACACGAACAGTCAGCAATTAATGACATTAATCAAATAGACTACAAAGAGCTGCTATAAATATATCTTCAACATACAAATGAAACCATAAAAGTATCTTGCCACACAATGTTATAAGAGACGCAATTTTTTGTTATCCGATTGGATTGTTTCCCTTTAGTCCGTCATACTGTAAACCGGTCCTCGTTCCATAATGCAGTGCACCAAAGGAACAGGCATGGTATAAATTATCT
Organism: Lutraria rhynchaena; assembly: GCA_008271625.1. NCBI lineage: Eukaryota > Metazoa > Mollusca > Bivalvia > Venerida > Mactridae > Lutraria > Lutraria rhynchaena. Next base: position 67,215 of record VIBL01000410.1, read on the forward strand.
GGAACTCTGATTTGTGTTACCGATGCCAGAATGCCTAAGATACACTTTAATCGGGGACTCTTACATAACTGCAATGCTTAAATAATTAATAAAATAAAATAAAAAATGAATGATTTTACTAAGATAAATTCATAATATTTAGATGTGGAATTGGTCATTCAAGTTTCACCCATTCGTGGTTTCTCACTGGAGATGATATGTCAGAGTGTATTCCATGCAATGCACCATATTCTATCAAATATATTTTTGTTGACTGGATCGACATTCCGCACTAGACACTTTGACGTTGAAAACACAAATGCACTTTTCGAAAGTGTCAGACCTGAAACAATTATTGATTACATATAGGAAATCGGATTATACACTATCTTCGACCATGTATATTTTTATTCAATATAATATAATACAATGTGAGATCAATCTTACACAAATCAATTTTAACCAATTTATACCAGTTATCCTCTATTCTTATTACATGTAATTTATTATCCGTTTACACGGTTAATACTTGTTTCCTTTACTTTTAATTTAATGCGCGCTACGTTACCGCCAGTAGCCGATGCGCCATATAACACCATTAAATAAATTTACAGAAATAGAAAAAGATTACCATAATTTTATCAATAGACACTGTTTCTATAATAACAAAAAAGTATTTTAAAACTACACGTAAAATTACACGTACAGCATCCAATGATTTAATTAATTGGAATCAATTTGTACAAAATATTTGCCTCATAGTATTTTCTTTTCTGTTTTTCCCCGAATCTTAAATAGATATATCAAACGTCGTTTTAAGTTAATTTTTGCTACGTGGTTTCTTTTTGTTATAGCAGAACTAAAATAGGAGATTGATAGTGATCTAAGTTGTATCTGGGACATGGGACCAATATACACAGGGATTGGAAACGGACGATTAGTCCGAAATATGCTGTCGTCGGTTTTGCCGCGCATGCGCACTGACTTCGAATCCAATGCGCTTTTAGTAAAATCAGCGTCTTTTTACGCGCAGTTATTGCTTACAATCAATAATATAATACTTGAATACTGACACAATCGCTTTTGGCATAAATAAACTTCAGATTTTTGCTTTAGTAGTTTTCGAGTTTTAACATTTGATGCGTAAAAAAGGCCATAAAAGTTGATGGGTCGATGCGTCGATGCATACAGAATAGAGAAAATGTGTAATTCTCGTGTAGGTGACTTTAAAGTTCGCTTATAGTAATGCATTCAAATATGCTTTCTTTTAAAATCAATACAATCATCTTATAGCTAAGGTGTGAATACGGGTTTTGTCTCACTTAAAAAAGTACATTTTGTAAAATGAATGGCTCAATTCTCAGTTGAAAAAGAGGTGAAATTATTGTACCCAATATCGTGTTGGTGGTTTTAAAGTTCGCTTATAGAAATGCATTCAAATTCGTTTTTATGTAAAAACAAAACGATCATCTTATAGTTAAGATGTGTACGCGGGTTTTTGTCAAACTTTAACAAATAAATTTTGTAAAATAAAGGGCCAAATTCTCAGTTGAAAATTGGTGATATTCAGAAAAAAATGTGTCAATATTGTACCAGTTATTATGTTTACTCTAATCCTTGGTAATATATGTATAATTTATGAAGTGAGTTAGCGCTAATTGTTCGTAATTGGTTATTTACATAGTAGTTGTACGAAATTAATACACTACTCGCATAAAAAGTACGCCAATCAATGATATATTTAGAACAATAAGATGTTAGCCAATCACATTCTATAATTTTAACCAATGCAAGCTTAGGTAACCAAACAAAGTAAGTTAACTAATCCAGCAGAGTATAAAATAAGTAAAAGTATTTCTTGCTCGCCCATATGGCGAGGGTAAACAAACTCAAAACTCTTGCTCGCCCATATGGGAATAACCCAGAGGCGAGTTAAAACAAATTTAATAACCCGGTGGATGTTGGGCTAGTATCCGTCGAGAGATGATCAAAGATCGCTTTGCTATCTAAATTACTCGGCGTAGCTGTCTAAGATCTGTTTTGACCTACATTTCTTGGCATGACGTATTAAGGACTCACAGGAAATTCCCCATTCTATTGGATAATTTCATTGGCGCGGAAAATGATGTGTTGATGATTTAGGGGAAATCCGTCCATCCATTGGGTGAAATCAACGACCGTGGAAAAATTAAGGCTACGCCAATTTACAGTGTGTCTAATTATAAAACTAAGTATGTCAAATACAATAGTAATAAATAGAAATGACTGTAATTGCGTATCTAGTGCAAATAAAAGACATTTATCCGCGGATATGGCCCATATCCGTTGTTAAGTCATTGTGATTGGCTGTCCATTCGTGAAACACCGGTATCTAGTGCAAATAAAAGACATTTATCCGCGGATATGGCCCATATCCGTTGTTAAGTCATTGTGATTGGCTGTCCATTCGTGAAACACCGGTGATTTCCGTATATCTGTTAAATATAAACGAAAATGTTACCGATGCCTGGATACTTTAGGTACAAATTGAACCTTTTAGTCAAAATAAAACAGTGAATGCTAAATTTTGTGACTCTACATAACATAATGCAGAGACCCTGATGTTTTGATCTATTTTTAAATTACACGCGAAATACGCATGCATCGAGTGAAAAATGCGAGGTGTTCCAAATGCGAAAGTCTCGCGAGATCCCGCGGGCAGAATTCTGCCCGGATTTCGACCGCAATTGACCAATCAGCGTCCAGGAAATTTTGGACCATACCAGCTGTCTCTGTTCACCAGAGTCAACGGATACCAGTTTACTCTACAACCAGAGTCAACGGGAACCAGTTTAAGAGTCAACGGAAACCAGTAACATATTCAGGCATCGGTAATATCTTCGTTTATGTTTAAAAGATATACGGAAATCACCGATGTTTCACGAATGGACAGCCAATCACAATGACTAAACAGCGGATATGGGCCATATCCGCGGATATATGTCTTTAATTTACACTAAATACGCAATTACAATCATTTCTATTTATTACTATTGTATTTGAAATACTTAGTTTTTATAAATCCCCGATGTTTCACGAATGGACAGCCAATCACATGGCTCAAACGCACCAAACTCAAACCAATCAGAGCGCCAGATAATTTAGTCCATACCTGTTCCTTTGGTGCACTGCAACATAGAACGGGGACCAGTTTACGGAAACCAGTTGAACACAATTTTTCCAGAGTTGTCGTTCGTTATCACTCGCATACATCAATGTGTCTCCGCTTTTACAAGATTCTTGTAAAACAAGAAATAAAACCATAAATGGTATATGTTTTACCACTAGCCTTTGCTTAAGCAAGGAACAAAGAGAATAATAATGATCGAATGCGTAGATTGAATTGTTTTGTTTGGGAAAAAAATAGAATATATCTCGGATAACATTCACAGTGCAATTGGTACGTATTAATTTATCAATATTTCCTTGACCGGTTTCCTGACTTAAACAGGTTTGTGGTCAACTCGTATCTTGTTCAAATCGTACATGGATTTGGTAAACTTGTACCTTTATCTGTTCGTACATGATTCAGATTATTAGTTTAGTATTTGTCTAATCTCAGTCAATAAACACGCTGGCACAGTTTCACATATTTGATGGTAGGGTTCATTTATTAATGACCAATTGAATTTCTACAGTACATGTATAATAATATAGAGCACTAACAGTAGCATAGAAATTAAAATCACCTTTTCATTTTCTCATTTGTCTCGAGTTCTCCCAATACAATGATAGGTACATTGGCACAGTTGGTGTTCCCCAGTGCCATGTGTTGAAATTCACAGATCGAAATTCACACTATTGCTCAGAAAAACAAATTATTTGATGAATTACTGAGAGAAAAGATCTTGAAAGTAAAATAAGGTGAAATTATATTGTTTACAACAAGGTAAGTTTCAGACATGATAAGGGTTTTCACGCGCTTAAAAAATAGTTAATACAGGTATTTGAAACGGGAGCTCGTTAGCCCTACTTATTCGGTTTTTCGTTGGCCGATTTCATAAGCGAATTCGGATGGGCCATCATCTGGGCGTTACAAAGAACTGCATATTTATGTGCGGCAACACTAACTGCACCAATAACTGGTACAATCTACATTAATGGACAGAAATATCAAATATCTTTGTGACGTTGCCTCGAAAATTCTGAGCTGAAAGTCAAAATTTAAATATTGAACTTTTATGTTGCGGGTTATTTACTAATGACATGTGTCAAGGTACATTACGCTGCATCAAATTCTACTCTATACAACTGCCGCTAGAACCGTCCCATTCTAATCGATCTTGATAAAAGGTCCCGTGGACTAACGAAAGCTTTATTAAGTTTACAATTTTAATTTCTTTGTTATTTTTAGGACGCTAGTATATATTTAATGTGGAATAAAATGAAAAATGTTCAAAAATCGTGAAAGCAATCAAATAACGAGGTATTAAACGGAATGAGAATCTGTATGTAAGTTCTTGCGTTGTAACAAGTCAATACTTCCATTATTATTTTCGTAAGATAAAAATGATTTTTGAACGATTTTAGTGATATCTTAAAAGTACATCAGTGCTGGCAATTTTCGGAGCGAAATACGTGAATTTTTGCCTGGGATTATGACCTATAAATACAATATATGTGTTGTATAGGCTTTTCCCGCAGGCGATTTCCACAATACTGTGTTAATTATTCTGCTGTTCTGTTGGTTAATGCAGTTAGAGCATTACAAGAACAAGCCCTTAGGACGAACGATAATTAATTATGTGTATTTGATAATTTTCAAATGGACATTAAAATTAAGTTATCAATTTTTGATTCAACGACTGTTCCTATTTTAACGTATGGTTGCCAGATATGGGGTATTTATAAAGATGTTGTTAAGTTACATATATCATTCATTCTCAAAATAAGAGCCAATCGTCTGTCACAGGTATATTAACGTCAGATTTTACAGTTTCGAAAACTACAGAAGACCAATTATGTACCAAATAGTGAGTATATAACATTACTTTAAAATAATAACACGTTATGTAATTGAAAAGTGAATTTTATGCCTGACAAATGCAATCACACACAATAAGAACCCTAGGAAAAGTCTATGGTCACAAGCAAGTTACTTCATCTTAAACATGTATCCCTTTGTATATGGCTTGCAGCTACTCTTTATAATTCGTGCCAGAGTTTCAACATAAGATGCTCAATGCAGCGTGAGTAATAATAGAGTATCACAGACTTAAGGCATGTATTTTTTTAATTAGTTCTGTTGTCACAGAATTCATGTATTATTACGTGACACATTCTTGTGACGTTGTTCAAGTATATGAATTTTTACACTAATAATAAAAAGAAATATCAAAGTACATCAACTATAGTAGTACTTTTGATTAATACAGAAAATTTCTGGCAGAAGGGTTTCAAATTTATGAAAAAATCAGCTCATTGCATGTATTAATTGTGTAGGGACATTTATGATGTATCCTTATGTGACACCTACAATTGCCTTTTCTAGTGGAGTTTTATTGTTTTGAACGTGATGAAAATAAAAGCTTTGTTGGGTCTTCCTATTTAAAAAGTCAAACCAGTTACTAGTATTACTGATTACTAGCATATACAAACAATAACTCAAATCATGATAACAGTTCACGTGACTGTATCTTTTAAGTCTTAATTTAAAGCAGAGATGACAACGACGAAATTGCTCTTTCACTGTTTCTTTGTAACGCCAGGAGCTGTTTACAGGTGCCATTAGTATGAAAAACAACATGAAAATAAATGCATGACTGGAATCTTAACTAGTCAAAGAATTCCAAGTTTTACGGTAAAAATTGGCTCTTATTTTGAAAATGAGTGATGTATGTTTCTGTAGATATATTCTTTGAGTGAAAAAAAAACAGACACAGAATTATGCAGTGTTAGGTGAACTTGGCAGATTCCCATTGTCTGCAAAGAAAGATATGTTAATTTTTGGTGAAAAATGATAATTTACCTGTATTATCTAATGTATCATGACCAATGTACTAATGCTAATACGGTTTGCTTGGCAAGTAGATTGAATTCTTGTGTAGACCACCTTGGTTTTACAAATGTCAGACTTAACTTCGACAGAAATGTGAATTATTATAATACGATAAAAATAAGATTAAGAGATCAATTCATCCAAGATTGGCGTGATTGTATCAACCAGATGCCTAAATTAGGAAATTATTGTGAAAATAAGACTGATTATTGCTTCGAAAAATATTTGGATGATATAAAAATGACATATTGAGAAAACATTTAACTGGTAAGCGATTATCGTCATTTTGTTTAGAAATTGAAACGGGCAGGTACAATAATGTTGAAAGACGAAATAGATTGTATAGATTATACTCACAAAATTAAGATTGAGTCTGAAATACCATTTCATATTATGCTGTCCTTTGTACTTAGGTATACGATTAAAATACCTAGGCAGATGTTCTTGGCGAAGTATACAAAAAAATAATGCTTTAATGTTAACAAAAAGTGAAATTGGCTTGTTAAATATTGCAAGATTTATAACAGAAGCTTTATGCGTACGTGAAAATATTATAGTAGTAAACGGATTATTTGTCTACTGATCGTATATTGTATATTGATGTGCTTTTGTGTTATGTTTTTTTTGTGCGTGTATTTTTCATAAATGTACTTGCTAGCCGATTGCTAATAAACTTGAAACCTGTCAAAATGACAGGCACTGATGTTTGAATAATCCAGGTCATTAGAGCGAAACGAACGAACTGTCTCGTGCCTGTCATTACTGACATCAAGTAACGAATCAAAGTCCTGAAAGTACTGTTAATTACAGTAAATGGACACTTTTACGAAAATGTTTTCTTTTACTCCCTTTCTTATGTTTACTTCAATAGAAATAGTTAGAATTATATCAAGAAAATTCGTGATTTTTTTATCACAGATAATCCATCCGTTTATCACATCTTGTGACGACCTCAAAACGCACACATAAATGGACTTATATCAGCTACACAAACTAGGACACATGAAATACCGCACAAAACGTGATCTAATACAGTTTGGTAATTATATGTATATATTCATTTAGAACTTGTCACATCCTCTTTACGAAATAAAAGTATACAAAACTGGCATTTCCATGGGAAAAGTTAAAGAATACTTATCGCATTTTGAGAAACTTAGGAACTAGTGAATTAGTCAGTGTCACGGAAAAATGTTGACAATTCATATTTATAAGCACTCCACATTTGAAAATACCAACCAAATCTAAGGGTAGCAACGATTCCCGTGTATAAAATCCACTCATAAACTTTATGGCTGTATCATAGACCACGGGCTATACAAACATGCATAGACATACATAAACCTACACAATTACGACCAAAATATACGTAGTGAGATAATACAATACACTAAATTTACGGGATTCATGAACATATTTGGAAATAAGTAACCCATGTCAATACATAAGGTAATTCACCAAGACCCAAAACATTCAATTAATCTATGGTATAGGTATTGGATGTGAACTGTATCATTCTATGAAAGTAAAGGTAAAGATGTATTTGAGGGACGAACACGTCTAACACCGGGTCAATATAAACTAAATTTTATTTCTACCGGTTTCGGTATTTACAATACCTTCATCTGGAACATTCTTTGTTCATTTCATACACTCAATTGGTCGTTATTGCATGACAATGGAGCGGGAGTTTTAAACCAACAACTTGGATAAAAACCTGTCGTTTTATCGCGAATTTCATTAGTCAAATACAGTCAAACAATTTGATTTTAATTCGAAACTTACCTTTTATTTTTATGCCTCTTTGCGACTTCGGAAACTTCTGATTTGTGATATAAATTCAAATTTCTATGTTATAAAGTGCAATTATTAATCCATAAGGCATACACAAGAACTTAAGATCTATTACCTTGTTATAACAAATCCCTATGAAAATAAATAAGAAGATTTTCTAATCAATTTATAAACGCAGAAAACAACATGCCAGATCCTGAAGATGCACGTCACATCCACGTGAACTCGTCAAACACAAGAAAAAAAGTTGGAATGACCTTTTCTAAATTGTGTTTAAATAGTTGTTATAGTATGGCAAATTATTTTAGGTAAACTGTGTTCTTAGCATATGTCCACCATACAGCCAGTACAGCCCATCTGAGATTGAATTTGATAGTAATGATAATGAGATGTGTCCAATTTAAGTTGACCATCATTACATTTTTTTCAAGCATGGTCTCTTCACTAAGAACTGAATCTTTCTTTGAGAAAGGACAGTTTACTTCCACACATCTTTTAGGGCAACAATTACATGATAGAATACCATCTGGTGAGGCAGCTATGAAAGGCTTCTCAGTTGAAATGCAATGTCCATTGCCTGTGATTTTACCATTTTCATAATTTTGTTGGTATTTGTGCAAAAATTCTTTTTTTGCTTGTGCTTCTTGTTGTTTACTCCATTTTGTGGCTTCATTCTGAAACACATTTGACGGATAACAGATCTTCTTGATAAGAGAATGTGAAGGTTTGGCTGGGTCGGTGCTACAAACACCTTACATGTTTGAGGCTGTTACTCGCCCTGCTATATGGTCAAACCATTGTTTGTTATCTGACTGGCCTCGTATGATAAGGGAATGATAAAAACATGGTGGACAAAATGGATCTCTCACGCGGTACATCATCCGCCATGTTTTTGTCGGGTTATCTCTTTGTATACTTGACATGCCTTTTTACTGTATGTAGCTCGAAACAAGTTCGTAGGCTCCTGCGAGGTAAACAATATTTCGACTATTTCACCCAAAAACCATTAGCATTTATTAACGAGTATATTTCTACAAGAAGAAGGATTTTATTTGATGAATATTAAGATAAGACTGCTAGTAGGTATAAATTAGGAGACCTGGGCCTTTTACCATACCTGTGGTAAAATTCGGGTTCTGGACGCATTTTTCGCGCTCCCAACTTCAGTCCTGGCCACCCGCTTAAGATTTTGTGATGTACCACGTATTTTTATCCCTCAAATTTGGAATTAATTTAGTTACTTTGTCTATCCTCAAATGTTCTGGGACCAGAGGATAATCGTTGTGTAAATCGTGGAGTTCTTTAGGATATTCCAAATTGACCTCTAAAATACAAGTGTGGTTTTTCCAAAATCGCCAATTCGGTTTCGTCCATCCATTTAAATCCATCGCCCACCCGTACTAGTTGTTGGCGTTCAAATATATTATGTATTTGGAAGGTTCGTCGGGATTAAATCGCTCGCCCATGTACGGGTTATTCGCTTTCCCATATCTAGTCGAAATCATAGACACACTCTGATGCCTCTATCTATCGCGAGCAACATGTCGGGGTCAGTCAACAATTCTAATTTTGCGCCCGTAATCTTCAACATTTCTACCAATCTACCTTCTTTCGGCATCACGACCCTTACGCATTCGTTGGAATAGCAAAATTCTTTGTGTTTGTCTTGTACCTCCTGCGAAGCGAACGGGTTTCAGCCGTTGCGACAAAAATAACGTTTCTTCTCTCTCCTCGAAATCTGCGAAGCCAATAATTTATTTAAATTCTTTATAAGACAGTAATGTTGTCTTTCTCCGTCATAAATCAACAAAATGTCTATTATGTTCCTCCTCTTATAGTGTATGCTCTTTCTAAGTGGGTAAACACCCCTTTCATATCCAAACACATAAACGGCGATATCCGGATTTTCTTTTTCGAGCTTGTCTATATCTTGCCACAACACGGGGTAAGCGATACCTTTTATGTTTAATTCGCCTTATAAGATTTTCATCTACAAGTCCGAAATGAGATTGTGTCGAATAAAGCACCCTTAATACGCACCACAGGAAACATTTGTTGTCGTCGTTTTTCATATTAATGATCGCTTTCTTCGCCGCCAATATTTTAGGTTAAGGGATATAAAAACTTCCTCTCAACGGATTATAAACGGTCGTATGAATCTCGAGAGAAATTATCGAAACGAAATTCCAACCGCTGCCCCTATTTTGGAACGTTGCCATCTTTTCCATGATTTTAGACGTCATGTCGTTAAACAATTCGTCTACGTCGGTTCCCTCGAGGATGACCTCGATATCGGAATGAAAAGCCGCGGGTTTAATTTCTCTTTCCCCGCTACTAACGTTTACTTTCTCCATATCGCATTTAAGAATTAACTTAACGTTCGTTTGAGTCTTTCCCCTAAAAAAGTTAATTACGGTCCGACGAACCGCGCCAAAAAACGATTCTAGGTCACAACCTCCCCTCCTTTCTATGCTGTGCACGGACGTAAATTCCCCAAAGCGGATCTAGCTTCTTTTAACTCGATTTTTTTCGCTCTTCTAGTTCGTTTTTGACGAGGTCCGATAACCTCAGATTGGGTCTCGACTTCGGTCTGGCACCATCGGGGTTTTTGGCCCAGTCAACCAGATCATTAAGATTTTTACTGATGAAACTCGTTAGATTCGTCGCTTTAGATTTAGTCCAGTCCAGTGCCTTTTTTACCGCGGTAAGCGTGGGCCCAGTAAACGTTCTAATATTATTCAACACGGACGGAGTCGGGTCTGGTTCAACGCTCCGCGGGCTAACGCCTACGACTCTTGACGAAGCCGGTCTTGCCGGCCGGGTCCGCGGAGCGGGTACCGGTCTTGCGGCTAAAGTTGCGTGGTCTAAAGCCCTTGCCGGCCTGGTTCGCGAGGCTGGTACCGGTCTTGCGGGTAAAGCAGCGTGGTGTGAAGCCCTTGCCGGCCTGGTTCGCGGAGCGGGTACCGGTCATGCGACTAAAGCCACGTGGTCTAAAGCCCTTGCCGGCCCGGTTCGCGAGGTTGGTACCGGTCATACAGCTAAAGCTGCGGGGCTTAAAGCCTTTGGCTGAGGAGTCTTATTCGGCCCTCCAACCGGGTTATTTAACTGAGTAATCAACTCAGCTTTCCTGAGGATCGAATAGCCGCGAAGGCCGCATTGTTTCGCTAACTCTCTCAATTCTTTAACAGTCGGCATTGCGTTGTTTTATATATAGAAAATATTTTTTAAATCAAATCATAATTTTGTCGAACCGTTACGTGCGCTGTCTCGATAAGTTATCGATCGGGGACTTCCCCGATTATTACAATAATATAATCTTCGGCCTTTTTAGTCGATTACTTTGATCTCGTATTTATTTTTGTAGATTTTTCCGTCGAAGGTTTTTATGTTTACCGACGCCCCCGTATTCTCCTTCAGGTATTTTCCCGCGGAGTATACAGACGGAATTTTTCTCTCTTCTCCGGTTTCTATATCTCTGAAAGTAACGCGGACTTTTCCTTGTCGATTTTAAACGATCGTATTTCTGGTCCGACGATTTTTTAAAACTCCTTTCTGCCGGTTTCGGAATTATACCTTTCTCTTAGTAATTCTATTAATTCGGTTTTTTCATATATATAACGTATAACCGCGAATATTATTTTCCTTGGCTAATTCTTTGAGTTCTGGCAAAGAAAAAAACATATTTTTTATTTTGAAATTATTTTTTAAAAATATCTTTCGTTGTTCAAGACCATTTACTTTGGCCGGCCGTGAAGTATTAAATGCTGGATTTTCCGGATGTTTAATACCGACGTGCGATTTCTCATCATCCATCTCGCATTGTTTGAAAGGTCCTTTTGGACCCGACGTAGTTGTATTAAATGCGGGATTTTGCGCGTCGTAAATTAGACATTTATTGAATATAAAAATATTTTTTAAACTTGTCTGTCGCTTATTACCACGGCGAAAGCTTCCGTACCCGCGGGCACGTTAGCGTTAAACTGCGCTTTGATCCAGATATCGGTTACCGAATTCTTCATTCTCTCGCTCCGTTTGCTTACGTCTGTCATTTTTATAAAGATTTTATTTCCTTTGCGTCCTTAAATTCTCGGACTAAATCTTGAATGGCGATGGCGCTTCCGTCACTCAGCTTATTGATTAACATTGGATCAGGTTGAGGACCCGTTGTATGCTTTTGTAGAATTAATTGAGATTTTGGAGTGAGGGCTTTGGGGCCCCGCTGGGCCCGGTTTTTCAAACCAACAATCTTCTTGCCAGCAACATCAACGGCTTTCTTTCCGGCTTCTATAGCCGCATGCTCGGTGGCTGAAAGGATGCCCCTTTTCCCCGCGTCTAAAGCCGCCTTCATCGCCGCCTTTGCGATACTGCTAGTAAACAAGTTGGCGATAAAGTCGAATATACCGCTTCCACCGTATCTGTAACGTCTCGTAAAGCCGAGGTTTTTCGGAACTAACATCTTTTTAAATAACGGATACTAATTTTTATGTTGTTCCGCATTTAACACATTTTGCCTCTCGAGTTCATCGCACATGGAAACCAGCTCATCTCTAACACTCGTGTTGCCCGCCTTTTTACTCGCCATTAACAAGTCTAATCTTTCGAGTAACGCATTGGGATCCGAGAGACCCGAGTAATATTTTTCCATTTATCCCCTCCGCTGGCCTTTGGAGGTTTAGTGTGATCATGATTTCGGTAAATGGCATTCGTTTTAAACAACAGCTCGCCGTAATTACCAAGATCCGCACCGGGTATTTTTTCATCCGGGTCCATGGACATGAGGAGCTCTAATAACCCCGGCGTTCCCGGATATTCTTCGCCCTCCACAATTATGTTATCATCTTTAATGGTAACGGGTTTATCGCCTAAATAAAAATTACCGTCCTTTTGGCGTACAACCCAAACGTTTTATCAGTCTCGGATTTACTAGCAATTTTTTTTAGATATCCGGACGCGATTAGGCCTAGCCCTTCTAAGGCGGGAGCCGCTCTGGGACCCGCTATTGTGGGAGTTGCTCGTAAATTTTCCTTTATTTCTTCGGCGGCACTGTTTAGCGCATCCGTAATCGGTTTAAAAAAATTGCCGAGATTTTCTCGTAAATCTTGTTCGCCCGTTTTTTCCTCGAGAAACCTGTCTTTAATTCTTTGTTTCGTCGCGAGATATTCTTTCACTATTAAATCCCTTTTCTCTGGGTCCATAATCCGTAGAAACGACATCTTTATTCTAATGATGAGATTTTCAACACGGAATTCAACACGGAATTCAACACGATTTTCAACACGATTTTCAACACAGTTTTTTAGTTTTTAGGATCTGAAGGAGGCACTGTCAACTTAGTTTTCTCATCGCTCACCATGCGGGCTTCTTCTAAACACTTCATCGCTAATCGTCTTATTTCTTCTTTCATCACGCGGTATTTGTCCAATTCTGACAGTATAAGCTGAAACTCATCGTCAGTGACCTTGTTATCAGATAATGCCTTTGATATATACGAAGAAACGGTATTAAGTTTTGATCCCGCGAGCGTCTTTATTTTTTCGTGTTCTACGGCTTCGGTTGTAAACCTTCTACTTATTTGTTTTCTCACGACACTCGCCGCCCAATAACGGTGGCAGCCCCCTGCATTTCAACGACAATCGGGGCCGCGACAATGGTAGATAAACGGCAATTCCTCCGGCACTAAGCCCCATCGACGACCAAATAAGAACCATATTGAAACTATCTAGTATCTTTCGCGCTCGTCGATACTTTTTTACTGAGAACTAATCGCTTTTCTTTCTCTTCTTCTAGAATCCCTCGAATTTCATTAATTTTCTCTAATCTGAACTTTTGTACTTCCATCCCCTTAAATATACGCGAGATTTTTTTTAATACAAAAACATTCCCAAGAGCGGAATATTTTTAAATGGACTGTTTGGTCCTAGAAGAGTCCCTTTCCCCATCATATAATCCTCCTCCTTCTTTTTTCAGGTATAAACCATCACCAACTGCCCCAAACCCGGAGCCGGACGGTTTCTATCCGGCAAACGCATCCTCCTTTTTTTAAGATACAACCCCGACCCAATGGTTTTTTGAGCGGCCGTACTGGCTAAACCTGATAATGCACCCGCACTGAAAGCCGGCAATATCTTGCCCGTTATCATGGGCAAAGCTCTGGCAGCCAAGCCGGCCAACATTGGCCTAAATTCTTCCCATATCTTGGCTCACACGGTCGTTATAAATACGGTTAATGTTTTTGAGGTCTTGCGGAAATAAATTCGCGTTTTCCCATATCGTCAGACGTGGTAGTTTGGAATAATTTTGCGAAGTATAGTAAATCGTCGAATATCATTATTGTTTTATCCTTTGGATTCAGGTCGCGCGGGTCAGGCACATCGTCGGCGAATTCGTAAATATCGCATTCTAAACCCTCCCGCTTTGGTTTATCACGCGTCAAAGCGTCAATAAAGAGACCCGGCAAAACATCCTTTTTGGCAATTTCTTCGCGCATATCAAAAAGTCGTTATATTTCGGCTTTCGTTAATTTATTCTTAAAAGCTTTATTTAAAATAAGATACTCGGGTTGAAACAAACTCTTTCTGAAAACCTTGAGTTCATCATAGTCTAACCATCCTGGCCGAAGTAAGAGGTTGAGTAATATGGTAGTTTTTCCGCAACCAGATTTCTCGACAATCTCTCTTCTAATACTTTTTGGCCAAAAAGGATGATTGTTTCGCTCGGTCGTTACGTTCCAAGATGAATCCTTGATTTCCATTTTTTATACTACTTATCCAAATTTTAATAAGTACATATAAAAAATGTTGTATTGCGTCAAATGCAAAAAAAATACCGAAACCTTTAATATCAAAGATGTTGTTACGAAAAACAATAGGGCCATGAAACAGGGAAAGTGCGCAATATGCGGGTCGACAAAAACTCAATTTGTCAAAATGAAGGGTGGCTCAATATTAATTACGACTATTTTTAGCCCTAGTGACCCCTAAAAGGTGTCAACTGGTATAACATGACCAAATTGCAGTTAAAACGTCAAAAGGCTTCTGCGCAGCAAATTTGAAGTAAATCCGACTGGTAGTTTCTGAGGAGAAGACCATTGTTAATGCCAGATGACGGATGACGGACGACGGACGCCGGAGCATCCATCTACCCATCCTAATAGCTCACCCTGAAAATTCGGTTCTGGTGAGCTAAAAACTAGCCAAGAAATATTTAGGATCGAGAAAATACGCCGTAAAGGTAATAAATCGTTAGTGAATAGGTACGGTTATCCCGCCTCATTCAATAGCTGGATCGATAACGAGCAATTAGAAGATCTATAAATAGAACGCGATCGGGAAACACCCCGACTTGTAAATCGATACATTGGCGCGTATCGATTTATAAACTTCGGAATTCCCTATTCGTGCGCATTGGCGCACGGCGCGTCAGGATTGGTCGAGCGCGGGGGGAGGGGGGAATGACACGGGGACTCGCGAAACTCTTAAATCGAGTTATAAACTTTGGGGGAAACCGCGTGCGATAAAGCAGTACGAAAAATTGGGGTTGAGGATTACGAAAATTTATCGAGGAATTAAATTGGAGGAAAGCGAGTGGATGAAAAATTATATCGATTTAAATACGGGTCTTAGAGCGAAGGCGACGAACGAATTTGAGAAAGACTTTTTTATAGTTATGAACAATAGCGTTTTCGGCAAGACGATGGAGAATATAAGAAACGGACATAAGATTGGTTAATGATGCCGGCGAAAAATTGCCGGCGAAACCGAACTACAACGGAATACGGTCTTTGACGAGAATCTAATAGCGGTACACGCGAAAAAGACAAAATTGACGTTCAACAAGCCGGTTTATCTCGGCATGTGTATCCTAGATTTGAGAAAAATACTCATGCACGATTTTCACTACGGCTACATCAAATCGAAATACGGGGATAAAGCTAAACTTTTATTTACGGACACGGATAGTTTGATGTACGAAATCGAAAAGGAAGATTTTAGCAAGGACATTTCCGGTGACGTTCTAGATAAATTCGACACGAACGATTTCCCGAAAAAACACCCGTCCGGAATCGAAACGGGGGTGAACAAGAAAATACTCGGCGTGTTCAAAGACGAAGCCGGTGGGGAAATTATCCAAGAATTTGTCGGGCTCAGGGCCGAATTGTACGTCTTTAAAATGTTCGCGGGGGAGGAAGAGAAAAAATGCAAGGGAATCAAAAAGCCCGTCGTGAAAAAGAGCATCCGGTTCGAGGATTACGAAACTTGCTTGTTTACGGGAATAGAGCAATTGAGGACGATGAATATTATTAGAAGTCGCGGCCACGTAATGTACACGGAGGAAGTGTATAAAGTCGCGAAGACGACAAAAGGAAAATTTTACCGGACGGAATTCACACGTTGGTCTTATTTCATTGGTTGTGCGCCGGCTTAGGACTTGTTGGTCCCAACGTGGTTCGCGTTTAAAATAGTTTAAATTTATATAAAAAAAGAAAATATGAAAATCTCGGTCGGGAAAGTGAATTTACCGAATAAACCGCTCAACAATTTCGAATTGTTGGACGCGGTCAAGAAATTAAAAATACTCAAGTTTATGCGTGACCAACTACCAAACGACCGTTAAAAAACGAGTGCGGGATATTAAATCTGGATGACAGGAATCCGGATGACGAAATTGGATCTCCCTACGCTGGAGGCACGCATTGGGTTTGTTGGATTAAAAGGGGAAACGAAAATATTATTTCGACGGTTACAGAATACAACCTCCCACGGAATTGACCAACTATCTAAAACCAAAAATGTTTTACAACTCGGAACAAGTACAACCGAATGGAACGGTAATTTGCGGTCATTTATGTTCGTACGTTTTAAAAGAACTAAAATAAACTCGCGCGTACATAAAAAATGCCCGTTGATAAATTTGGACGGATGCCGAAAACAGATTTAGACGTGTCTTTATCTTATACAACTTTGTGAGACGCGATGAAATCAACATGTTTGGAAACAAGATTACGAATCTCAGTCTCCCGACGGATGGGGAGATGCAGCAAGCAAGGCATTTGTGTTAAAACGAGGAAACAGGATGGTGCGGGAGTATGGCTTGGAAGAGCTGAAAGCGGATATACAAACTTTAAAAAGCAATCAATTGAATACTCTCTTGATTTCATTCGACATAAACAATGGTACTATTATTGACTTGGAAAAGTTAATAAACGGAGGGTTTGATTATGTCACGGGAAGTTTCGATAAAACAGAGAACAGATATATTGATTATAAAAATATAATAGAATACCCTCATTCTATACTAATATGTATGACTCTATAAAAAGCCGGTTGTTTACACACTCGACATTGATTTTCAACACACTAATAATTTACCAAACATCCCGAAAGCGGCCGGATTAACTAGTCGGATAAGACTGACAGGATCTGAGTGGGACAAGGAGTCGGCAGATTTTACCAGCAAACTACAAGATGGCGAGACAAAAATAATAAAAGGCAACTAGTCATTTGAAATTGAAAAATTATATTTACATTTTGAACCTAGGAAATGGTTTTATCGATTTATAATTATAAAAAAATGGATACATAAGGTTGTATTATAGACCGTTATAATTGGTAAAAATAAATTCGCGTGTATAAAAAATGCCCGTTGATAAATTTGGACGTATGCCGAAAACTCACGTTTCAGGTTCTCACGTGTCTTTATCCTATATAAATAACAATTTTCTGAAATGGAGCAGAATCGATATGTTTGGAAACAAGATTATGAATCTTGGCACCCCCACAGAAAGGGGTGACGCAGCGAGCAAGGCGTTTGTGATAAAACGAGGAAACAAGATGGTGCGAGATTACGGTCTAGATAACCAAAAACGTGAATTGAGAGAGATAAAGGAGTCATTAAATGACATTGAAAATAAAATAGAAGGGAAATTAAAGGGTGACATCGAAAAGGGGGTGAAAGTCTTAAAAAGTAGTTGGAGTCTCGACAAACGAGAAGTGGAAACTAAACTGAATAAACTGAAGAAGGAATGGGCGTAAGATGACGAAACCATTGAGGATAGAATCGAACGGAAATTACAGGGAGATGTCGAGAAGGGGGTGGAAAATTTAAAATTTAAAAAAAAGAATTGGAAACGTTTGTAGACGAGAAAGGTCTGAATCCGATTATCGAAAAGATAAAGATGGACGCTGGTAAAGCCGTCGTAGGAAATAATACCAAAATTTTACAACTAGAATCGGATATGAAAATTCTTAAAAGCAATCAATTAAATACTCTCTTGTTTTCGCTCGACGTTAGCGCAGATACCATGATTAATATAAAGCAAAAACCCGATAACCGACTCGTTATCACTAATAATAAAAATAAACGATACAACTTTTTCACATCAGCCTTTGTTAAAACGCCGAACATAAATACTATCTATAACGATGTAGTAGAGTATCCCGTTATTGTAGGCGATGAACTTTTGTACGGCAGAGAACACTAGCTCCTTAAAAAGCCTGGTGTTTACACGCTCGACATTAATTTGTCGAATACGAAAAAAATTAAATCTACGGAAAAACAACGATTATTACAAGTGGACCTTGGTGGGCGGGGGGGAACAAAAATATTTTGGAACCGCCTCGAAACGCAAAAAAGAAGGATTAATAAAATGTGATAATTTAATAATAATTATCCAGACACTAGGATAGGGATATACCCTTTAAAGCACGACGAATTTAAGTTTACCGCAAAATGACACATAAGATTGTATGATAAACCGTTCTAGCTGGATCAGGAAACCCCGACTCGTAAATTATTGGCGCGTATCGATTTATAAACTTCGGGGCAATTCCCCATTCGTACGTACGTACGGCGCGTCAGGATTGGTCGAGCGAGGGGGGGGGGGGTTAATGGCACGAGGACTCGCGAAACTCGTAAATCGTTTTATAAACTTTGGGGGGAAACCGCGCGCGATAATGGGGGGTGGCCAGGACTGAAGGTGGGCGTGCGAAAAATGCGTCCAGAACCCGAATTTTACCACAGATATGGTAAAAGGCCCAGGTCTCCTAATTTATACCTACTAATCTTAGTTTAATTCATCGTGAAATGCTTTGTTTCCTCCCGAGACCATTATACACAGAGATTGGCAACGGAAATGAAATCTGAAATAAGGTGTCTTCGCAGATGCGCATTGAGAGATACACGATGGTGGTTAAGATCTAGATGAAAACGTGAAAATGTTGGTCGTGTTCTTTATCAAATTATCAGCGGCAAGCGGCATTTATCCATTATAAGTATATTTAAAGAATGTTCTCAGACCTGTAATTTTGACCTCCCTGAACGTTACGATTCGATGAAAAAGGCGGATTCTGTTATTTTGGTTTGAGTGGTATCTTATACGTTTTTATAAGTCATTTTTTCGGGGAATGTAAGAAATCAGTGACCAGAAACCTGGAAATAGTCGGAGTTGCTTTTGTCCATTCAAAAATATGATTTTCATCATTTAATGGCTAAAACAATTGATGCTAGTGTCATTAAATGAAAAAAAAATTTTTTGAAGATAATCCAAATATTTATCACAATGATTTGAGCAGAAAAACAGCTAATGCATCTGGGTAAAATACAACCCCAAGCTCTTATGAAATGTTTCCCCTGATCATTACAGTTCATTAACTGCTTACCCATTTCATCAGCTCCATTAGCGTCGATTATATAGCTTAAACAATATAGGTGGGTCATAAAACATTTAAGATCAGCTGAGGCTGATTATGCATCATAATATAATCAAAATGGGTCACTTCCTGGACCCATATACTGCAGTGGTAGTCTATGGATCTCAACACAGGTGGGGACCAATAAACAACTAATCAGCTGACCATGTGACACAATGTTGTTTAACAGGCCCCTGGTTAACAATGTATTACAAGGGTTGTATTATTATTATTCAAAGTTGTTGTATTATTAGACTCGTTTTTGGTATCACATGTACAGTAATTTATCTATTGGTGAATTGCATGGTTGAAATACAGTAAGAACATTGATTTATATGCTGTGGCGATAAGGAAAAAGTAATATAAAGATTTGTAATTGTACAAGTGTGTTATAACTTTTACATTATTTGCGCGTGTCTATGAAGTCCTGACATGGAAGCATAGCTCTTCTCACATTTATCACATTCGTATCGCTTCTTTTAGACACACTTCCCCTTCGCACCGCAAGTGTTGGAGTTGGAGCTAAATCTCGGAACATCGTTTTCATGGTATTCTCAAAGTCACACACTGTCAGAATAATTAAATTCCCTCTCCGTAACGTCACCTAATTCCGAAGAATTACTGAAATCATCCTTGGAACACGCCATGATAGGCGTGAACAGTGTCACTTAGCTTAATTTAGTAAATATTACATACAAGATCGTTATAATGATGTGGGAAATGAACGTTGGTTTTAGAGTTTGCTTGATAAAGAATGTGTTTGTTGACAAAAAGAAATTCTGATTTGTTTTTTAGTTAGACAAAATAATGGCTAATTGTGTGGAATTAATTGTATTATCTAGAACGTTTAATTACTGTATAATTGAGCAATTATCTTCAAATTGCGAGGCTCAAAAAACATAAGAACAAATATTCTGTGACAAACCACCATATTAATTTTGATCGTTGATGACTTATTTTTTCACCTTTTGCGTATGTGATAAAATAGGGCTTAGTGTTGATAGTTGTACTTGCCAAACATTTTCTTTTGAAATCGATTTTAAAAGACTTGGTCTTTAACCATGTAAGCCAACATGCGTAAGTAATCGCCTGATTTTTTTCTACCGAACATCGCGTATCTGAAGCATGTTTTATTACCATTACAAAGTATATTTTCTACACTTTCTATCAGTATATATAGTTTTAACTTTTTTATGGAGATATTCTTTTTAAAAAAAAGATATGTAAATGACCAACCATCTTTTTAGCCGAAAATGATTAATTTCTAGCAGTTTAACTCACCATCGTTTTTTGTCGAGTAATTCATATAGAAAAGTTTTGTACCATTAAGAAGAGTATTTTCTTAGTTTTCTATCAATGTGTAATGTATATGGTTGGTCGTTATGGTTATTTAGTAATCGATGCATAAACTAACATGTTTATAAACTCGTCTAGCCTTACTTATTCGGTTTTCCGGTTGGCTGATTTCATAAATGAATTCGGACGGGCCATCCTCTCAGACTGTGAGGGTCGGGGCCAAATCAAATCAAAGCTCTTAAAGCTCTGACGTTGTTCGGAAGTACAAAGTAATCAGAAGTTGTATTTCCTAGTAGGATAAGTGCAATGGCGTCTTTTTCAGGAAAATGTTCGCGGTATTATAATCACATGATTAATAGTTGCAAATTTAATGTGCCAGTGTGAAGCTTCAATAGCTTATGAGGTATGCTCTAGACGATAATAATATAAACACAAAAGGGGAGATTACTTAAGAATGGGTAAGTAATAGTCGCGAATCTTGGTCAGTATTGTTCCTATCATTGATTTATTGCAATCAACGTATTAAGTTTCATCTCAATACTTTCAATACTTTATGTATCCCATGCTCCAGGCAAGTATAATTTCAACAGAAAAGGGGAGAAAATGGGACAAAATAAAGTTATGGTTCTTTGTCACAGCACGTCCTACCCATACGTGAAGAACCATATCAATGCCTTCAATAGTTTTTGAGGTTTGCTCCAGACAAGCATAATTTCAGCATAAATACCATTAATATGGATATAATTAAACTAGAAGTCACCAAATGGTGATATGTTGAGTCCACTAAGGCACTAATTACCGTCCTTTTTATAGTCCAGACAAGGTAAAACGTGCCAATATTTGCCCTTTAACCCCAAAGTGTGACCTTGACCTTTGAGCTATGGATCTGGATTTTGCACATGAAACACCATCTCATCATGGTGAACAATTGCGCCAGGTCATTTTAAAATTCATTGACACATCAGGAAGCTATGGTCCGGACAAAGTCAGACAGACTAACACATGGACACACGCATGCACATACATGGAACCGCCATTTTTGACAACTGTGCCGAGCTCAGTGCAACTGGGCTCGACAAAAAATCAGGATTGTCCAGAATTGAAACAGCCAACACAGTATCTGGCTCAAGATGGATTGGAAGTAGGTTGTCCTGGAACAGAAACATTTTTTAAAGATTCTAATACATAATAACATTAAATAAGAAAAGATAATTATTTCACAATCTAAATCACCAATCAATAAATGTTTATCCCTTGTCTATAAAGTAGAAATGGAAATAGTATACTAGGAAAAATTATTAGATCCAATGCAATAATGAGTATAAAACTAAACCGAACATAAACTTTTGAACGGAATAAAAATATTACATTTATGGGTAAAGAATCTGATGAACCAATGTCTGTGTTCTGGAGAGAAAGAAGCTCATCAGTAATATCAGATAACTCATGTTGGGGAACATCTTGCAGAGACAGTAGTGTTTGTGAGGCTTCAAACAGTTGCTTTTTTATACTGATTGTGCTCATGGTGTGGATGCCTTCTCTCTGAAATTGAAATTAATCATGAAAGTCTGAAAACATTATTAGCAAATCCATCAGTCTATATCTCAGAGGATATCATATGAGATGTTGTAAGATCTGATGATATGCAAATTATAAATTTCTTTCAAATTTTAAAATTTAACTGTAAGATACAACATTACTGAGCAAATATTTTATGATAAATTGTGCATCTAAGAAAGTAGTTCTTTAACCTTTTGCTAATATCAAAGGCAGTCATTGACATATTAGCTGACATGCAATGGCATGACGTTTTCCATAACTATTAAAGTATTAATGCAGAAAAATTGTAACATAAAAAATTGTTGTGTTTAATCTATCCGGTATAAACCTCAGAGAAATATCCAATGGAAGACTTGATCGAACAACCTAGGTTGTGTTGACATGTTTGATAAGATCCGTTTCTGATCGGCATATTAAATAATATATTAAATGAAATTTGCAAAAAGAAAAGTCCCTCATAATTGTTTTAAAATTACACGTGAGGCGGTGAGAAACTAGCTGAAATCGAAATTACATCGGTCATACTATTGAATTTATTATGATATAGAAAATGACCTCAGTACGTATCAGTCGAGTGTGTAAATAAACTTACTTGTATGGAGTAAATCGGATCAGGATGGTTCGAGGCTGGCCCATTGCATCAAACAAAATGTTTGGAACAAATAGTAGTCCATGAGTGTACATTTTCCGTCGTGATACCCTCTCGCTCGCACGCTCGTATCCAGCGTAGACATTTTTCTTGTTGACGTTCACTTGTGTTTAGGGAAAGGAATCCACCGCAAGTTCTTCATGTTTTCCCGGTCCCCGCACCGTGTGTCATTGTTACACAGACCGTAACATTTGTCTAGAAGCCCCAGTTGATTTTCTTTTTTCATTTTCGAAATTTTCTTTATTGTCCTTCATGATTTTCAATCAAACTGGCAACAATGTTTATATAACCCATTCTGCAAGCCGCCAATTGGCATATCGACAGTGCTATTTATAGTAAGTTATCGCCTATCTCCCCATACAGGCTGTATTACTCGATCATGATTACTCGATTACGATTATGCACAGCCATCTGATTTTGACTTGAATGCAAATTGCCATTGAAGTGTGATATTGAAAATATTTTCGCACTATTTTCTCAGTCGGTCTCAGTCGGAAGGATACGGAAGCTCTTCGGTATGTAGTAAAATTGGATCCGAACGACTCTTCAGAGTGGCTACATTATTGTTTGTTCCGAACAACAAAAATGTCACTGCGCTGTAAATCTTTTAGCAAGAGTGGATTATTGATCGGACATAGCAATAGGCCACGATACCTATTTTGACCATTCATTGATATAATCGTTGAATTTCCACTTCCGTTTCCAATCTCTGTGTATAATGGTCTCAGATTTTCT
The DNA here is from genome assembly GCA_008271625.1 of Lutraria rhynchaena. NCBI lineage: Eukaryota > Metazoa > Mollusca > Bivalvia > Venerida > Mactridae > Lutraria > Lutraria rhynchaena. Next base: position 90,952 of record VIBL01000410.1, read on the forward strand.
CTGAATACGATACTTCGATATTTTAGTTCCATGTTGCAGTGCACCAAAGGAACGTTGTCTCTGTACAACCAGAGTGAACGAGAACCAGTTTAATATCGTCGTAAATATAGAATGTGTTGCAAACTCTTAATAAGAAATGAAACCAGAAATGAAATCTGTACGAAATCTTTTTTTTTTAAAAGTCTTTTCTTAGCTCTTATACTTGGCTGAACGGCGATTCGAAGCATTTTTGGAAATGCTAATACTTGTAGTATTCTATTTTAAAGCGAGATGGCCTACTTTCCTCTTGACCGAGTATCTCTAACATGGCGGACCTACTGGTGTAAAGGTAAATTTCGCCCACTTGTGAAAAGAATTACTAACGATTCGCCCCTTTTTCCATTCACCCCTTCACGACTCGCCCCCTTTTTATAACAATTCGCCCCTCTTGAATAACGATTTGCCCCACATATTTCAAAACATTTATCATACAACAAACAATGTCTTAAATAGCATAAAACCTAAACAATATAATTTTTTGTAAAATTTTGTATTTTTTTCAAAGTATTTATTTTGATGTTTAAACAAATGAATAAGTGATATTTTCATGTGTGCTATATTTGTATGAATGAAATTCAGACTTGATTATTTGATCCTATGTTTGTTTTTGCTTACATAATCCGTGTGTTTGTTCCGTGCAAGTAACAAGGTTGATGGATATCTATCACACGTTGTCGTAATGATACAATAATGAATAGAACTGAAATTCAATTATATCTAGTCGCAGTTATTCACTTATGAATTGAAAAAGGGGCGACTCGCTATATCACCTGTGAAAACGGTCTATTGCACGTTGGAATTCGCACCCAAGGTTTTCGCAGAATACTGTATTAAAAGCTGAATAATGAATCTTTATTTAAACTAATGCATAAAATAAGCCGTTTCGTCAACATGTTTTGTATTTTTAACTCATCAACGCTTCGATAACTACTTTAATTGGTTTTATATGGTGTATTGTCGTAAAAAGATGTTTACCCAATCTTAAACTGGTCCCCGTTTCATGTTGCCATGGACTAAATTATCCGGCGCTCTGATAGGTCAATGCGTTTGAACCATGTGATTGGCTGTCCATTCGTGAAACATCGGGGATTTCCGTATATCAATTAAATATAAACGAAGATGTTACCGATGCCTGAATACTTTAGATACAAATATGCACCTTTTAATCTAAATAAAACGGCGAATGCTAAATTTAGTGACTCTACATAACATAATGTAGAGACCTTGATGTTTTGATCTATTATTAAATTACGCGCGAAAAATGCATCGAGCGAAAAAATACGAGGCGTTCTGAATGCGATTTCGACCGCAATTGACCAATCAGCGTCCAAGAAATTTTGGGCCAAACCAGTTGTATCTGTTCGCCAGAGTCAACGGAGTACCAGTTTAACCCAATCTCTTAACCAGAGTTGTCGTTCGTTGTCCATCACATAGATCTCTTTCAACGTCAAACTGGTCCCTGTTCCGTAACATAATGTAGAGACCTTGATTTTTTATCTTTTTTTAATTACGCGCGAAATCACAGGGGGCTAGCACGTTGAAGAGAAGGTGTATAATGGTGTATTGGGCTTAAAATGGCCACACGGACCAAAAAACACCTATATTACATATATTCATATACAAGGGTTACAACTTCCGAAATGACAGCTTTTGTATCAAGTTTGTTTAACACTACGTAACTTTTCAAGAAATCGCTTTAATTTCTAATGACTGGTGTCTACAGATAGCTAATACATTATACTACACATAACCAATAAACATTTGGTCCAATTCAAAACGATGAAGCAGGTATTTCAACTTTTTCCTTCGAAAAATGGTCAATTTCGTTTAGTCGAACGCGACCTCGCAACACCAAAATGATCAGAACTACCATACTAAATACATCTTAAAACAACAGGTACAGTAATGACAACATATGTTTACTATAAATATTACTAAAATACACTGATTCGGCGCAAAAATGTAATCCAGGAACGTTCTATTCACGTTCAATTCACAAAAATCGCCGCATGATTGAAACTTCAAATATTACGATGCAGTGACCTTTGCCCCGTAATTTGTTTGTAAGCGGACGTTTCATTGGCTGAATCATAATGGCGTAGAGAGGTGGAAATCTAAACGAAATTGACGAATTTTCGGAGGAAAAAAAATTAAATATCTGCTTCATTGTTTTGAATTGGACAAAGTGCTTACTGGTTATGTGTAGTATAATGTATTAGCTATCTGTAGACACCGGTTATTGGAAATTTGAGCGATTCCTTAAAAAGTTACGTAGTTTTAAACAAACTTGGTGCGGAAACTGTCATTTCGGAAGTTGTAACCCTTGTATATGTATATATATGATATACGTGTTTTGACCCATGTGGCCATTTTAGGCCTAATGCGCCATTATACTCCATCCCTTCGACGTGCTAGCCCCCTGTGCGCGAAATATGTATCGAGTGAAAAAATGTGAGGTGTTCCGAATGTGAAAAGTCTCGCGAGATCCCGCGGACAGAATTCTGCCCGGATTTTGACCGCAATTGACCAATCAGTATCCATGAAATTTTGGACCATACCAGTTCTCTCTATACATAAGAGTCAACGGGTACCAGTTTATGTAAACGTCTGGACAGTAGTTCAAAAACGCGTGTCCAGGTTTCTTTTAGTTTCCATCTGATACACAGAATCATGCTTTCCTTTCTCTAAATGTACATTTGCTGTCAAAATTGTACACGATTTCCTTCGACTTCTGCGTTTTATTTCCATTTAAGCGGCGTAACTTTGTGACCTAATTACCAAAAGTAAACAAATACTCTCCGTCGAGAAATAGTGCGCCAGATAAATAATTTCTCTGATTTTCTGGTAAATTATAACATCTTTTTCTCGAATGTATTGTTCAAATAAATTGCTTCACTTGGTTGTAAATTTTGTACCATTTGTGGCTTTATTTCTTGTTTTACAAGAATCTGGTAAAACGCTGAGACGTTGAGAGAGATGTATGGGAGAGATAACGAACGACAACTCTGGATAGAAATTGATATTTACCATGACACCGGCAGTAAACCGCCGTAACACCGGTTTCGTTTTTCATAGAGAAATAGTGGAGAAATAAAACATTGAATGCACGTTTCATAGATGGTATGTTGGAATGATTTATGCTTATGAGTTTACAAACCTGTTTTCTACCTACTGAACTATTCAAATCTTTCACAGATGTTAAGATTGTCGTGCCCAACGGGTTTTAATTAGGGATTTTTGCATGGTATGACTGAAATACGAAAAGCCTAAGGGCCCCTTTCCGCGAAAAGGACTTCATATGTTCGAAAAGGGTCAGTTAAATGGTTATTAAGATGATTTAACAAAATATTTTTATACGATTATGTTTATCTTTGAAAAGTAATGAGTGATGCAAAATTTCGATGAAAATGGTTGATTTTTAAGAAATGTGTAGTTATTTTTCATTCCTAGTACACTAGTTCGGAAAGGAATTCAAGTATTCGAAAATGAAATGCTTATTGGTGTATTTTACAGTAGGGATAGGACTGACAAGGGAAGTAACTCGTTTTGACATATCGCGATAAGCAGGAAGAGTGGTTCAAAATGGGTGGTCTGGATTACGGTCTTATACGGTCGTTACGTGGCGATTTTTTATGAAAGAATCATTGAACCAGTCTGATAAAAGACCGCACTTTGCGTTTTTCCGGGTTTCTTTGCGGAATTCCACGGAGAACATGGTGTAATCAACGATCAAACAGAAGCATATTTTTCGGAAGTGAATTCCTTTAGGATTTTGGTAAGTTAACTACGAAAAACGCTCATATTACGACACATCGATGTGTTAAGAACATATATTCACCATTCTTTATAGATTCCTAATTGTCTTCATAACGTAAGATCATCATTTCTAGAGTCACTAATTTTCCTGAAAAAATTACCGGTGTTAGGGTACTTTTCACCCCCACCGATAAATCAGTTCAATTTCGCGAATCTTGACTCACATGTGGGCTAGTGTATGGTATGCTGTCGCTAATGTTGGATTCTATTGAAATATATCTCAACATGTAACATCCTGTTAAATTATTGGTAATTTTATTTGAAAAAGAAAACTGAGTCCAAAATTCCTGAAATTAAATGACAATGAATAAAAAAAATGCCAATTTTCAGTTTCTCTTTTCAGTCGTCACGATTTCAGACTGATTAGTGACCAGCAGTATTCTTTTGTTGCAGTGTATCATACTCATAGTCAGTCATCAGAGATTCCTACTAATAACATCTAGTCCTGTTGTGAAGAAACTTTGATTGTTGTACACAAAAAAGTAAGGTCTGTCATGTTGTTATAATGTAATACTTATTTATCAATTGCAAAGTAAATCATCTTTATACTTTCATTTGTTTGAATTGAAAAGTATGTCATATATGAAGAGCAAGTAGTAGAGCTAATAATTTTATCACCCAAACAGCTCAGAATGTAATGTTTTCCTCTTTACTTTAGTCTTTAGTAAATAAAACATTGGTTCTTGCGATGGTAACAAAGGAATAGAGTCATTTTTGTATTATTGATATTATTCATAATTTACTACTGATGAAGTCTTACTTGAGCTGTCAGGATTACTTATCACAGAAAATATTTGACCATTTGAGATTAATTGGTAACCTGCATTGGCTATTTGACGTTGAAAGTTTGAGGTGTATTCGGGCACTGTCTTTGTACTGAACTTTGAGGCAACATATGTTGCACACATGTAAGTTCTGACATGCTTTTGATTGGATTGTTTTTCCATTTTACATTTTATCAATTATCATACTTTCATGAATGGAACACTCCTACCAGACTACAACTTTGTATCATAAAAATGTATTAGAAGAATAGAAACGAGACAATGCAAGTATTGGATAATTTTATTTTAAAATTTAATGTGGTTGCTTCTTTCAGAATGATTTGAGGACCAGCTCTTTAGATATACCTGACTTTAGAAATGTAAGTTTCAATATTTATCATCACCATTTTTCTTTAAAGTCTTATTTTCAGAATTTGATTAACCATTTGTAATCTATTATGTCATATATGGTAAATTATTTCCAGTCATTATCAGTGTAATGAGACCTAAATTAGAGAACTAAAACTGTGATCGTTATTTTTGATTTTATGTCATGCATTAGTATGGACAGTATACTAACCAGTACTTACTTACAAGGAGCTGGCAACTTCTCCACTTATGGAGGATTTTTTTCTCAAATTTTCATTGAGCTGCTGTGACTGGGATTGGAACCCGGATTGCTGGATCACTAATTACTGGACCATGGTCTCAGCCTTTATTGCAAATCCATTAAATACTACCCCTGAATAGTTTGTAGCTTTTGTATATAATTAGATAGTTGCACTTATTATAACATATTTTTTATTTCAATCATATTTCTATGTAAAATGCTATATCTTTATATTTTCAGTTCACTTTGATGTCCACTGAGAAGCTCCATTTGTATATGTGTTACTATACTTACCTTCAATAAATGCTGAAAGTGAAATGACTATTTGACTGTTACATGTTATCTAGCAATTTGTTGACAAAGAAAATAAATCTGTGTAAGAAAATTATGTTATGTGTTTTCTACCATTGAAATGGGGCGGGTGGGGTAATGGAAAATGACACTTCCATGCTTCATTACACCAGAAAAATCTATGTTTATGCACATAAATCTGAGCCAAACAATGTATATAAATTCATCGTACAATTCTAAGGTGCAAAATAGTGTTTCTGACTTGTTATATATTATTTATTGCCATGGAACCACTTTTTTAAGAAAATGGGAAAAAACGTTTTTCAATTTTGTCATACCTATCAACTTTAAATTAGCATAACTTTGTTCAATTTTAATCAAATTTGATGGGGTTTGTTTTATTTTCATCCAAAGAGATGGTAGCCTCCAGGAAACTTAAATTCATGTTAATCAGAAGTTTATTTCTAAAAGTCAGTCCTATACCTATTTACAGTCAGTCAGGCAGTAGCGGATTGCTAACGAAATTTTCACTGCATACGCCGTCGATAGAGTGCTTGAATTATTGAAATATATTCCGATTAAAAGCAAATTTTGTGACCTTTCAGATGGTGTAAATTAAATTTTTCTACTCCTTCATCTTCTTAGTTTAAATGCCGATTTTCGTAAGTTACTCATAACGGCAGTAGCGGATTGATTCAGGCAGTATCGCATTACACACTTTGACACGGTGTGTCAGAGGTCTAACGTCAAACGGGGGCATCTCAAAGCGGGTTAAGTTACGACTAAGCCTTAGATAAGGCCAGAAAAAAAATAGTTGTGTACTGGAAGTACGAATTTTTTGTGGACGAATGATATTGCGTTCAAGCAACAATTTTTAACAGCAAATACGTGCGATTACACGCTGTCTGCCGACTCTGTACATCACCAACAAAGCCAAAGTTGTCAATCAAATTCACCAATAAACCAACGTCAGCTTCGAACGCAGGATGATTGTCGCTACCAAAATCGTCGCTCCAGCGTGAAAATAGGCTTCTCCGTGACTGGCATTGTCCGAAAACGGTATTTATTTAATTTATCATATTTCATTTAAATTTGAAAATACATGTTTTATTTATACCGTTACAGTTTAACGACAATTTACTTTGACGATTTGGTGTCAATAAAAGCGAATATAGCCACTTCCGGTTTAAGAATGACAGTTTACATTTTCTACTTTCGGTTTGGAATTTGGTCGCTGATCGAGTACAAACGTTGTGCAAATGTTTTGTTTAGTTAATGAATGCTTAAAGTAATCAGACATTTATTAAGAATGCATGACTGGTGTAAAGACATGGTTTAGGAAAATAAATAAAGACAAATCATGGGAAATTGGTAGACTGCCTGATCTTTGGATGTTTAGCCTTTAGCCTGAAAATAGAGATACTCATAATTAACTAATCTAAACTGTGACTGACAACGAAATAAAAATGATTAACTTTTTATTTAAAAGTAATGTTCATTTTTAACCTGCATTTCAGGCCAAGTTATGATGTGTTCAACTTGTACAAAATACCAAAGGAGACAAGAGTATCCTGTATGATGTTTTTGTGTAACCTATCCTAAATAAACATTTGAACTAAAACAGTTCTATCTTTTCTCTTTAAGATGCACCAGATTCCACCAAGTTCAGGAGAGCTAAACCTTTTACATACTCCCCTTTGCCTCTGAAAGAAGCTCAAATTAATATTTGCAATATGCCTTCAAAAATTCCCAGTTGCGGCAGGTCATACCCTTCTATGAAAATTTGACAAAAATGTCGATTTTCCTCCACATGTGGAGAAGTTGCCAGCTCCTTGTAGAAGGGTAAGTTAGTACTGGTTAGTTATATGTCCAGGAAAAGTGTGAGGGTTGGGTGAACCGGTCACTGTATATAACAGAAAAAATGTTGAAAACAGTGTTAAACCCTGGTGATTATAAGTCACATAAAAACAAACAATATAAAATTCCTGGCCAGAACATTGGAATCGTTCCAGAAAATCAAAATGGCATGTTCACTAATTGCCATGAAGATTGGTGCTTGTCAATATGTCCAAGAGAGGAACTTATATGAGTCGGTATGATCCAGTGATATGTTTGATGATCTCTAATCATCAGTTGCACCGAAAATGAAAAATTAATTTGGAGAAATTTCACATTGTACAAATTTTAGATTGTACATGTTCTGCTTTGTTTGGTGTCTCCTGAACATGCCAATTGTTTTAAGGTGATTTTTAGATACACAAATTGTAAAATACATTACACATTAATATGCAGGGACAATCTAGAAATTATGATATCAGATACATAAAATATTACTTGCAATTAGAATCAGAGTATAAAAATTACCATCCCATAGAAAAGGGTCATCTCTGTATACATAGCTCATAATTACTGCCCAATATGTATGAAAAATACTTAATATAATACTTGTCTTTATCATTTTCATTGTTAGAATAAATAATTACTATCTTAGTGTATCCAATACAATTATACAGTGTGAGTCATGGCTGGTTGATACCTTATTCACGCAAAAGAAAAAAATAGAAAAGAAAAATTTTTCGACCTATTTACCCTAATTTTTTTGGTCAAGTAACCCTAAACACAACTATTTTTTTTCTAGCCTAAGCTACTAACTCAATGTTAATATCATTGAACGCCATTCTTTTGGAAGGTGATGTATCATCGCTGTCCTATGTCATCGTTTCTATCTGCATGGGCCCAAGAACAACAAATACAAGTTATACGCATATCAATATAGTCTAATGAGGCTCAAGTCAGAGGCATAGATTCGTCCCTGCTCAAGTAAAGCAGACTAAAATATCCTAGTTTGTATAGGAAAAATAAATTGAGACAAAATTCTGCAAAACTTTAATCAGGATGATCAATATTTCGAAAAAATATCATTGTTTTGACATTTTATTTCATTTATGTTACCACTCATGTGAACCTGTTTTTCAGGGGCGGTAGTCTAAAACATCTCAAAGATAATAGATATTCCTAATTTAATCGATCTATCTATTCTTCTGGCTCACTGCCTTTTCACGTGTAATGGACATGAGTAGACCAATTTTGGAAATTTTTAACCCTATGATGTTTCGTGAATACCAACCCTGATCTTCAGAATTGCTGGTCTAGTTGGCTACATGGCAGATAAATTTGATAGCGTGATTGTGTATGTACAGACTGCAATTTTATTTGACATTTTATATGAGTCTATTGCATGTTCTGTGTAGCTTGAGCTGTCCAACTTGCGGCTTTGCTTCAGGTCCCTGTCACAGTTTGCAATGAATATTGTAATTACTCAGGCCAAGAGATATCATCCATCCCATGATTGAAGTATTAACTACATTGCATCGGATTGTCAGAAGTCATAATGCTTAGTTGGTGACGTAATACATTCATCACTGATACATTTTTCACGGTTTCAAAATATACTGAATGTATTAATTGAAATAGAAAAGAACAGTACGATGGTAAGAAAATGACCACGATATCATCTCAATGTGATATGGCATTACAACCGATTTTCCGACAGGTTAGGACATCATATGCAATCAGGCATGTAAATCTAACATTTTTATTACACAGAAATGCGTTTTCCATTCGTCAGCATCAAAACCAGCCCATTTCTAGAGTGATGTTTGATTTTGACACAGTCCCCCAGATCGTCAATCCACTACTACCCGAATCACTGGCCTCGCATTATTCACTGAAATCGGGCAGATTAATGAATGATATGCAAAATAATTGTGTTGGATGATTGGATGAGATATTTATACGCAATATAGTACCAAATTGAGGGTAATTTAAATGTTAAGTTTGATGATATACACATTTCAGTTTTAACGACACATTATTGCGCGCTTAAAATACATAAACATCCGGTGACCTCATTCAGACTACACGGTTTTGTAGACTTACCCAGAATCACAACATTTTCAAATATACATGAATTTGTGTGGAATAGAACCAGATTGATGACTGAATATTTCTTTTATTAATATATCATTTGCGGACTAGCAAGGTTTTAAAAGACCAAGCGCTAATCCGTTACTGCCCAAAATCCGCTACTGCCTGACTGACTGTATTTAAATTATTTTTGTACATTATGAATTATATTCATCAACAAAAGGTTATGACTGAACAAGGCAAAATTTCGATGAAAATGGTTGATTTAAAAAAAATATTTACCTATTTCAGTCTTCTCGGTTACATTATGGCCCATATTTGGATGGCCCACATATGTATTATATAGTGGTAATCGTTAACTGCGGGAGGTGCTATTAACACCTAGTTAATACCAATTAGCATCTATTGTGTAGAGTTGTTCAAATCTGATTTATAAAAAAAAACAAGGTCAATCTTTTAATACTTTAAAAACTTTGATATTTATCAATACATATTTTCTGTAAGATTTATAAAAATGAAGTCAACCTGAAATAATTTAAGAAAAAATAGTATTCAGTAATGAATATGTTTTACTTTTTAACTTTGGATTTGGATACAGGTTTATTAATCAGAATTAAAATTTAAAGTCACCATAAATCACTTTAGTAAATATATTTTTTTTAAATGAATATTTTGCATGCATTTTCATCGTTATACTGGTGTTTTTTTTCATAATTTTTTGGTTGCTAATTACTGTTTGAATACATATTAAATTTGATTTAATTTATTTATTTGAATTTTAATTTGTAATTTAAAGAGTCAGTGATTATTAAAATTTTATCATCATACTGTTATTTAAATTATTATATTTATATTTAATATAGAATTGTTATGTAAAGAGAAGTGAACAGTACAGAAAGTTAATATATCTCAATTAACACTACAATAATCATTTAGTTTAAAACATACATGAAAATTATTAAATATTTAATTCATCATTTTTTCCATAATTTTCATGTGGTCATATAATTCACAAAAGTGATATGAAATAACTTTAATTTTATCTCCCGAAATTGCTCAGTACAAAAGAGCATCATTTTAATGACCTGTTGTCCCTTAATTAATCATTAGACTGTTTCACACCTATTCACTTAACTACAATAGCCATTGTCAGCAGAGGACAATTATTATAAGGTATTAATAGCACCACCTCCCAGGGTTAACAATTGCCACTATATAATATATATGTTGGCCATAACATCCAAATATGGGCCATAAAGTACCTGGGCCATATAGTTCTGTGACCATTGTTTTTTTACTATAGTCCCCAGGACTATGACTTGTGACAAAATTTATCATCCTCAAAGAATATTTATAGTCTGAAGCTTGTTTGAATGGTATCTTAGAATATTTGTAAAATTATGTAGTGACGTCTATCCTACTTAAATCATTATCCTGGTATTTGTTGTTGTTGTATTGGGGTTTAATGCCGTTTTTCAACAATTTTTCAGTTATATATGGCGACCGGTTCACCTGACCAGTTTTCCTGGACTGTATACTAACCAGTATTAACTTACCCTTCCACAAGGAGCGGGCAACTGCTCCACATATAGAGCAAATCAACATTTTTGTCAAATTTTCATGGAAGGGTATGACCTGCCGTGACTGGGATTCAAACCCAGATCTCCGGCTGCAAGTCCAGCGCACTTACCACTGGACCACGGCCGTGGCTTCCTGGTATTTGTCTTGAATGTCTTGAATATGCTATTTAATATCATTTTTAACAATTAGCTATTTAAGTCAATTCTTTCTTCAGGATCAAACCAAAATTCTACTGTCCAAACTTTCTGGGCTACATTCAATTAAACTAGTGATATGTAACGGTAAGAACATGATTGTTGCAGAGAATTGGAATAAATTCAATAAGTTGTATTGCAATGTTTTCTACCAAAGGTGAGTCTTCGGAATAAACATTTTGAATTTACTCACCAGTCAGGCCAGTAAATTTAAAGAAGTTACTCTCCGGAAACCAAAATAACTCACCCAGATACAAAAACCTATATTCATATATTTTCTTCCTATTAATGTTAACAGATTTACCAGGCTTTGCACCTTCGACATACCGTAGAAAATTCATAATATCTGATAAATATTTATCGATTCCATTCTATAATAAGTGGTTGCTTCAAGCGCAGTGTCCAACAAATTTATTTAGCATGTTATAGCCCAGTGGGCTACCAAATTTTTTTGGACACAAAAATGACCAGAATAGTTGCAAAATGAAAAGATGACACTGACTTAGATTATTACCAAAATTGGTCTTTAACATCCTTAGATTGTCCTCAAATTTATAAATTTATCAAAATGAATTTGGCTAGCTCATATAAGGGGCTACTAGAGCTAAAAATAGAAATAACTTTAAAAGAACTTCTTTTCATGAGCCAATTGAAGCATGTTAAGGTCATCACCAGTATTCCATTGGGCTGGAAAAAAAATAGTCGTGTTTAGGGTTACTTGATAAAAAAAATTAGGGTAGGTAGGTCGAAAAATTTTTCTTATCTATTTTTTTTTCTATTTTCTTTTCTTTTGCATGAATAAGGCATTAACCAGCAATGACTCACACCATGTCTTTTGCTGCAGTCATGTATTCTTAATAAATGTCTGATTGCTTTAAGCATTCATTAACTTAATAAAATTAAATCCAGCACAACGTTTGTACTCGATCAGCAACCAGATTCCAAACTAGAAGTAGAAAATGTAAACTGTCATTCTTAAATCGGAAGTGGCTATGTTCGCTTTTTTTACACCAAATCGTCAAAGTAAATTGTCATAAACTGTAACGGTATAAATAAAACATGTATTTTCAAATTTCAATGAAATATGATAAATTAAATAAATACCGTTTTCGGACAATGCCATTCACGGAGAAGCCTATTTTCATGCTGGAGCTATGATTTGGTTGCGACAATCATCCCGCTGTTAAAAAGTATTTGCTGTTAAAAATTGTTGCCTGTACGCAATATCATTCGTCCACAAAATTTCGTACTTCTGGTTTTTCGTGCCACGTTTTTTGCGGTTAGAAACGTTAGGGTCGGCCCTAAAAATTAGGGTCAGTCAGGTAACCGTAAACGCAACCATTTTTTTCTGGCCTTGTAGTATCTTTTGATGGTCCTTTAAGGTTTATTGTTCCCCTTCATCTGCCCATCTTCATCTTTACCTTTTTAGTAATGAGTTAACTTACATTTATTTTAGTGGGTGATGCAGGGCTCTTGTTAAAAAGACCTTTGTTTTGAAAATTATTAGGAGACTTCAATTACAACAAAATAAATCATTGTACCAGTAAAGTAAATTCCCTGCTTATAAAGCTCATGTGTATTTGTGAACTTTTGTTAGATGATTGTTTTTTTTTACATGAAATTATGTCATGAACTAAGTTTGAATGCATTTAATAATTTTCTTACTTTGTTACGCATGCATTTGGTGTAACAAATTAAATTTCACATTGTGTATCTATGACACCTCACCCTATGGCATAGTTACACAATCAACATGTATAACACTATCTGACCTCATAGGGTATATTTTAGATACTAGCATGCATTTCGTACAATTACTGTAAATACATACTCGTAAAGCACATGACACACAGCTTTTTCAAATAAATAAATAAATACCTTATTACAATCACCTTGTTTATCTCGAGCATTAGACTGTACCAATGACTCCAAAATAATACAAAGTTTACTATACATGTGTTAGTATTTAAGTTTTTGATAGTTGATAGCTTTCCATGAATCGTAATTCGTTCTTATTTTACATTTGTGGCTGTTTTGATATGATAGGCAAACAAAAGATACCAATTGGGCATTCTAATGTTCATTTAATCTATTTCTAGATATCCAGGAAAGAAAATGAATTGGTACATTGCTGGATGGTGTTTTGTACTTTTGCATTTTTTTTGCTGTGTAAATGGTGAGTTACTAAGTTTGAATGATACATAAAGAATATTCATTTAATCTTACCGAACATTTTTAGCTCACCAGAACCGAAGGTTCAGGGTGAGCTATTAGGATGGGTAGGTGGATGCTCCGGCATCTGTCGCCCGTCGTCTGGCGTCAACAATGGTCTTCTCCTCAGAAACTACCAGTCGGATTTACTTCAAATTTGCTGTGCAGAAGCTTTTTGACGTTCTAACTGCAATATGCTCATATTATACCAGTTGGCCTCTTTTAGGGGTCACTAGAGCTAAAAATAGGAAAACCTGTAATCATCTTCTTCTCATGAACCAATGGATGGCTCATCACCTAACTTGGTTTTTAGCATCTTTAGATGGTGTTCTATCAGATTTGCAAAAAAAAAATGGTTGGCCCCCATTAGGGGCCGCTAGAGCTAAAAATAGAAATACCTTTAAATGTCATCTTCCCATGAACCAATGGATGGATCATCACCAAACTTGGTCTGTAGCATCCTTAGATGGTCCTCTCTAAAGTTTACTGAAATAAATTTGGTCGGCCCCTTTTAGGGGCCACTAGATCTAATAGTAGAAATACCTTAAAACAACTTTCCCTGGATGATTCTATGGATGGATTATTACCAAATTTGCTTTTTAGCATCTTTAGATAGTGTTCTATCAGATTTGCGGAAATAAAAATGGTTTTCCCCAATTAGGGGCTGCTAGAGCTAAAAATAGAAATACAATTGAAAACATTGTACAATTGAAAACACGAAAAAATCGTGGATAAAGTACTTAGAAAAAATGATCAATATATATTTCAGCAATCAACTATCATGTTTATTCACCTTAGACATCATAGAGAACAATTTACGTAAGCATTTCGTATTATTATCGTAAACACGCCCATTTATGCGCATGATGCACAGTTTATTTTCAGTCAACAAACAAAAACCTCGTTATTACGAGCACTCGGTTTATCTCAAGCATTTCGTCTGTTCCGATGACTCCTCGAGATAACGAAGTTTTACTGTACCTTAAAATGACTTGTTTTCATGAACCAGTGGTTGGATCATTACCAAATTTCACATATATTCGTTTGTAATATCCTTTGATGGTCCTTTATCGAGTTTGATTATTGTTCCCCATTATTTGTCCTCAAGTGTACCTTTATTACCTTTTTAGTAACAAGTTAATTAACATTTATTCTGGTGAGCGATGCAGGGCCATCATGGCCCTCTTGTATTTTTTGTTACTAAATATTGTTTTTTAACCAGTTTGTATTGATTACCCTTCATTCTTGTTAATACATATATTATTTAGCCGCGGCCATGGTCCAATGGTTAGTGCACTGGACTTGGAACCGGGAGATCCAGGTTCGAATCCTGGCCGCAGCAGGTTATACCCTTCCATGAAAATTTGACAAATATGTCGATTTTCCTGGAGAAGTTGCTGGCTCCTTGTGGAAGTTAGTACTGGTTGGTATATAGTCCAAAAATCTGGTTAGGTGAACCAGTTGCCGTTTATAACTGAAAAATTGTTGAAAATGGCGTTAAACCCCAGTGACAATAAGTCGCATAAAAAAATAGAAACATATATTATTTGTTTACTTGTACTTAGTTTGCATTTGTTTTTTATTTTATTTAAATGGTAGCTGCATGACCATTATTTGTTGATGCGCCATAAAACAACATTGAATTTATAAACTTCATTTATACTGACAAATGTTCTACCACTTGTAGCTTATTATTCTTAATCATGTAATGGAAGTGCTTAATGCTTGTTGATATAACAATAGTCTATTATTTAATTCTAGCTCTATCCTGCTCTTGTGGTAATATAGAGGAAAACAAGACTGTTCACTGTGAATGCATTACTACAAATGATGTGACATGGTTCTATAACAATAAAATGATAAGTTCCTGCTACAGTGCAGTTGGAATTTGTAGTCCAAATCCTGTCAATGGGACAACATTCTCGTATACTGGATCTGCTTATTGGATATCAATACCTAACTTCAAACTAGAAGACTGTAAATTGTATTCTTGCAAGGATTTAATATCTCAAGAAGCAATGGTGGTACCATATTGTCCTGGTGAGTTTTGGTTTTCTTAATTCTTTGTTCAAATGGAATAGTATACTGATGTGGAAATAAGATATTGCCAAACCTCAATGTGTGTTTAATCAAATTAAACTTTCTATATAAGACCATGGATGCAGTTTTCCAGGAATAAAAAGGTGATGTAGTTAGTCTATTAAGTGAAGTATGTTGGGCAGTCATTCGATTTTGAGCGTTGTATTATAATTTTATTTTCATTTTTTTGGGCCAAATTTCGGTCCGAAAATTCATTTTTTTTAAATCAATATTTGCATTTTTTTTCTTATTGAATATTTTGCCAAAAACAGAACATTTGAATATACGGTCCCATCCCTTATAATAATACATGTTACAGTAATAGACATGCATACATAATTGTGTTTCCCTGTAACTGAAAGTTCTGTTACCAAAGCATTAATGAGGATTAATTACTGGTAATTATTTTTTTCCGCCATACATCAATGATTTTATCTTCGTATTTACCATTTGATTCAATAATACTTTTAAGTATGAGATTTAGCTTCAATGGAAGAAGATATGCAAAAACAGACATGTTCCAAAAGAGAAAAAAAATTTATGACTAAATTTTTGTTGAACCCACTTGCAGTGAGCTCCTCTTAGTTGTCAAAGTGGTGGTTCAGTCTATGTGCGTCCATGTGTGCAACTACGTGTTATTCCATCTGACATTGTCTGGACCATAACTTCCATATGCATCAAAGAATTTTAAAATGACTTTTCACAATTGTTCACCATGATGAGATGGTGTGTCATGCATGAGATCCTTGACCATGTTTTAGAGGTCAAGGTCACACTTGGGGTTTAAAGGGCAAAAATTGGCATGTTTTACCTTGTCCGAACCTTTCAGTATTAATGGGTTTTTAAATAACTTGACACAATTGTTCTCCGTACATATATCAAAGGTCAAGGTCATACTTAGCATTTAAAGGACAAAAATTTGCAAGTTTTGCCTTGTCCTGACTGTATCTTCATTCAGCATTGATACTGTTATATAAACTGAAATGTACCATATATTATTTTTGAAATCAACAGCATTCAACTTACTAAAGATGGTTATTTGTCCGTCCTTATGTGCATGCATTTGTCCATGTTTTAGTCCATCTGACTTTGTCTGGACCATAACTTCACTTTCAATTGTCTTAGCAGCGACTTCTAGTTCTTCCTAATGTGAACATTTTTATCACTTCATTAATTGATAGTAATATTAATTGTCTCTGAAATCAAATGTCATTCATGTTGCTGTGTGTCACTAAAATAAAATGAGGGAAAGTTAACACAGTTTGAAGAGAATTACAGTTAAACCCTGATTATTTGATTATGTTTGGGTCCAAAAAAATCATTTGGATAATTCATGGTTTTGAATAATCCATTTCAGTACAATGTACTGGTTAGAAAACTCAGGTGCATACTATGTCTGTTTATTACAGGGGAGTTAACTTCCATTTTACTTGTATGCAATTATGATGTAATGTGATTGAATATAAATTTATTCACAAAGAATACAATAATACATACATGTAGTTAAATAGATACCAGCACATATACAGCGTTACGTAATTTCGCATCACTTACTTATGACTGACAGAATAGACATTGCTGTTGTCACTTTCAACAGTCAATTTTTTAAGAAATCGAAACTGTGCAAATATTTTGGATAATATCAGTATTCAGATAATTGCTTGTCGAATAACCGAGGTTTTACTGTAGATAATTTGTCACTGAAATTTTTTCTACTTAAAAATACACTAAACAAGTCAAAATATTTAGATATAACTCTGAAGTAAGGACATATTAGTAACTTTTTAGCTCAGCTTAGCACATAGTCTGTCGAGCTCACCTGGGGGTTGTTAACACTCTAGAGGTCACTCTTTTGATTTAATCTTCCTCAGACCTGGTCAGAATGTTCATCTCAATGATATCTTGGACAAGATCTAACATGGGTCATCTTGGGTTAAAAACTAGGTCACCGGGGCAAATCAATGAAAATTTTGTTAACACTCTGAAGGTTGCAGTTTTGATTGGATCTTCATGAAACTCTGCAAACAACGACAAAATAGAAAGAAGATGTCTTCAAAAAAGACAAATGGCATAGAAATGAAAAAAGAAATTTCGTTCTTTGAAGTCACACTGTTTTGGGGATTTTGGCATTTAATGTACTAAAATATTCTTAAAAATCTACTAGTACAAATGAATTGTAATGCGGATTAATTAATGTATGAAAGATAATGTATAACATGCAGAACCGTGGCATACACATTTGTGACACTTAAGCTTCCAGTTTGTACCAAATAATTATTTTACTCTGTGAACGAATATTAGATTTTATTTACGACACACAATGACAAACTGAATTCATATCAAAGATCAAATGTAAATGTTTGACTGAACATGTATATAACTTTATTTCAACCACCTAAGGATACAGTTTCGCATATTTTTAACCGAAGGTTCAGGGTGAGCTGTTAGGATGGGTGGGTGGATGCTGTGGTGTCAGTCGTCCTTTCATCCGTCGTCTGGCATCAGCAATGATCTCCTCAGAAACTACCAGTCAGATTTACTCTAAATTTGCTGTGCAGAAGCCTTTTGACATTCCAACTGCAATTTGCTCATATTATACCAGTTGACCCATTTTAGAGCTAAAAATAGAGAAAAAAAAATTATCATCTTGTTCTCATGAACCAATGGATGAATCATCTGTAGCATCCTTAGATAGTCTTTTGTCAGATTTGCGAAAAAAAATGGTTGACCCCTATTAGGGGCCGCTGGAGCTAAAAATAGAAATACTTTTAAACGTCATCTTCCCATGAACCAATGGATTGCTCATCACCAAACTTGGTCTGTAGCATCCTTAGATGATCCTCTCTCAAGTTTGCTCAAATAAATTTGGTCAGCCCCTTATAGGGGCCACTAGAGCTAAAAATAGAAATACCTTAAAATGACTTTTTCTCATGTTTCTATGGATGGATTATTACCAGACTTGCAGTCTTCTCAGTTAATTTGTTTTTACTATAGTCCTCTGGACTATGCTTTGTGACAAAAGTTATAGTCCTTGTAGAATTTTTATAGTCCGAGCTTGTTTGAATTGTATCTAAGAGTATTTGTTAAATTACTTTGGGACATCTATCCTACTTAAATCATTATCCTGGTATTTGTCTTGAATGACCAGGATATGCTATTTAATATCATTTTCAACAATAAACCATTTAAATCAATTCTTTCTTTAGCATTTGACCAAACTTCTACTGTCAAAGCTTTCTGGGCTACATTCAACTAGTGATTTGTAATGGTCAGAAACATGGCAACACAATCGTTACATAAAATTGGAACAAATTCAATAAATCAGTTGTATTGCAATGTTTTCTACCAAAAGGCAGTCTATCGAATAAGCATTTTAAATTTACTCACTAGTCAGGCCAGTAACTTTACAGAAGTTACTCGCCCAAAACCAAAATTACTGATGCAGATAACAAAACCCAAAATTGAGATACCAAGCTTTGCACGTTCAACAAACCATAGAATATTCATAATAGTATATAATATATATAACATAATATTCCAATAAATACATGTATTTACTTATTCCATTCTATAATTAGTGGTTGCTTCAAGCTCAGTGTCCAACAAATTTGTTTAGCATGTGGTAGCCCAATGGGCCACCAGAATTTTCTGGTAGCCCAGTAGCTTTCAGATTTTTTTTTCCGTAAGTAAAATCAAAATTTAACCTGAGTTACACATATGTCATAATTATATTCGCAGAATTATAAGAATATGTCCGATAACATATCTATGTGCTACTAGTCTAGTGCACAAAGCATATCCAAATTCAGTTCCTGTCCGAAATAAGTACAATTAGACGCTCAATAAACACTGCACAGATCGATTTTGCAAAAGCGTTAACAAAAAAACGTTTTCACAACACTTAAGTTACGAATTACATCGAAAGCCAAAGCCCGAGGCTATAAAATCTCCTTCATATGTATGACCAATCTGTTAATCCTGGGAAACCTTGTAACTACATTAAAAATAAATCACTTGCAGAGGCATGCAACAATATAGTAATCATATGACCAAAAAACGTGTCATTAATTCCTTGCGTTACGTCATCGGCGATGAATTTCCTTTCAAAAAATTTCACAGTTGAATGACACGCGGGAATGTCGTCACGAATTGTGGAATGTGTCAATATCGTGCTTAGCTTACGCTAATACGTAAGTAGCATGTGACTTTGGTGTACACATTATTCTGATTTAAGAAATACAACAAAAACGGATCTAAAACAATATTGGTACCCATTTAATATATCGCTTTGGATGTCTATTTGCGAGGAAAGCCGAGCAACAGTAATCGTGTGAAGTCATACAGCAGTTTGAATGTTTATTCATTTATTTTGTGGTTACAGTGAGGCGACGGTGCTATTCTAAAAAGTTCTCCGTTAATTTTTTCTTCACAGTCTTCTACGCCAGACTCTGACGCGTAATCCGAGTCATCTGAAAGACTACTGTCATCAGATACCGCGTCCGTGATGTTAATTGCATGCTAAAGGGAACGGAAGACAAGTTGTGTGCACTTACAAAAAGCAGCCTTTCGATTGGTTAAAATTCTTGTATGATTTTCCCAAACGTCATCGCGCATGAATAATTATAGTAACATGGAA
Organism: Lutraria rhynchaena; assembly: GCA_008271625.1. Lineage (NCBI taxonomy): Eukaryota > Metazoa > Mollusca > Bivalvia > Venerida > Mactridae > Lutraria > Lutraria rhynchaena. The sequence continues at coordinate 111,100 of VIBL01000410.1, forward strand.
AAACCCATATTTACGATTTCCCAAAACTATAGTCCGATCGGACTACACTCACAACGAAAGTTTATAGTCCGGGTCAGATTTTTATAGCCTCGGGCTCGGACCATACGCATTTTTCGCAGACTGGACTTGGTTTTTAGCATTTTTAGATAGTGTTCTATCAGATATGCTCAAATAAAAATGGTTGGCCCCAATTAGGGGCTGCTAGAGCTAAACATAGAAATACCTTAAAATGCCTTATTTTCATGAACCAGTGGTTGGATGATCACCAAATTTGTTCTGTGGCATCCTTCATTCATCACGAATATTCCTTTGTAGTATCCTTTGATGGTCCTTTATCAAGTTTATTATTGTTCCCCATTATTTGCCCAAAAGTGTACCTTTATTACCTTTTTAGTAACAAGTTAGTTAATATTTATTCTGGTGAGCGATGCTGGGCCATCATGGCCCTCTTCTTTTTGTTTTGTTGACAATTAGGATGTTATGTATAAAAAATTGTGTTCAATATCAAATCATTATACAATTATTATTGACAATTTTCAAATTAATAATTTTATGGGTTCCTCTATGATATACATATTCAATATGATTGTGTGTCTGTTTGGGTATTTTCTGTTCCGATGGGAGAACATTTTATTCTTTATCAACATGTTTATGTGTGATAGAATTATCTGTTATAACTATTATATTGCGCAATATTATGTAATATGAGGTCAATATATTGGACTAGGTGTCATATGTGGTCTCAAACAATCAATCACAACAGGGGTTGCATTGGTTGGTGTCATAAAATGTTAATTAAATGAGATCAATAATGATTACAGGAAGTGTAGCATGGCCCCTTCAAAGAGATAAGAATCAGACTAATCTCTGTTGTGAACAGACATTAGCAATAATGTCTAAAGTCAATAATTTAATTAACTTTTCGACTAATTGTTCATTTTTATTTTTTCAAAAAGATGTTGTCATTTCAAATGCGGTTTTTTTTACACCTAATATTGTACATGAAATATTCAATTGACCTGAATAAATTATCTCCATATAAAAATATTACTGATTATCTGGTAAAATTTGATATTGATGCACAATCAGGCTCTAGATTTTGTCTGCATGAGAACTCCACAAACATTCATCTCACACCTATGTTGACATTTTTAAACATTAATTCAATAAAAATAAATTTTGAAATGTAAAGGAGGATAATTAGCAGGATAATCCCCTGTTGGTGGAATTTTCATCTTTGACAAACCCTACCACAGTGAATAATTGTAATTTAGTTTTTGAAATATTTCACAGCTTATAATACATAAAATGTTTCAAGCATGCACTTCATCAATACCTTTAAACTTGACAATCAGTGCGAAGACAAGCTGAAATACATCCTTGTGATCAATGGATAATATATGAAGAAATGTATGTACATACATCATAGAATTTGTATTTTCTTTTAAATCCATGTATTCAGCAATTAACATCAAGGGTATCAAGCATTGAGGAGTCTGAAACTACCAAATTATGTCTAACTAGTTCCTATCTTTATTACACATGTATTGCATATTTCCATACCCAGTCGGATGTCTGACACTGCATGGAAAAGAGTCTTTTAAAGTTGTGAGTGGACTTTGTTCTGCAGCCACAGAGGCAAGGATATCAAGGCAAGCATCCTGTTCCACGTGAGCCAAGGCATATGCTGAGAGTTGACTCTCAAGATTCCTGTCATTTTACTCAGTCTCAATATTCTTTGCTCTAAATGAATGTACAATCTGCAAAATAAATAAGCTTGACTGGACCTGTACCCTTTCCCAAACTTGCAAAACTCACTGTAAAGCACATAGATTTATTTGTAATATCATAAAAATTAGGTGATTGATTTAAATTGGAGTGTAGGATAAAATCCCCTCCGGACAAAATCCCCTCTTGTCAAATTTGTAATGGTAGACAAAATCCCCTTCATGAATTTTTCAAGGTGGACAAAATCCCCTTCATGGATTTTAGTTCATTAGGTACATTGTATATGCATACGCTGCATAGCAGAGTTTTCTAGAGCCTTTATTGCTAGTGATGAATTCCATTTTGCAGATGCAATGATGAAAAACCTTGTTAACTCTCAAGAGGTCACTGTTTTGATTGGAGGTTCACCGAACCTTGTCAAAATGATTGTCTTAATGATATCTTGGTTAAATTCGAACATGGGTCATCTGGGGTCAAAAACTAGATCACCAGGTCAAATCCTAAATAATCTTGTTAACCCTCTAGAGGTCACAGTTTTGATTAGAGGTTCTCCAAACCTTGTCAAAATGGTTGTCTTAATTATATCTTGGTTAGGGTTGAACATGGGTCATCTGGGATAAAAAATTAGGTCACCAGGTCAAATCATTGAAAAACTTGTAAGCCCTCTACTAGCAATAGTTTTGATTGGATCTTTTTGAAAGCTTTGTAAACCTTCTAGAAGTCACAATTTTGATTTGATCTTCCTCGAACTTTGTCAGAATGTTTATATTTAATGATATCAAGTACAGGTTTGAACATGGGCCAGCTCAGGCTAAAAACTAGGTCACCAGATCAAATGTTGCAATTTTTAATCAGGTGAGCAAAAAAGGGTCATTGGCACTCTTGTTTCAGATGTTTGTCACTAGGGAAGGAGAAAAAACTGACTTTTTCTCTCCCAGATTTACCACCAAATTCAGCACAAACCACCATTTTCACCGCACTGTTAGCTTGTATGAATCGCACTAACTAAACCACATGATTTTTCAAAATTCCAATTATTACTAGAATGTCATTACTGTTGAACACTTAAGAACAATAGCCACATTGAAAATGACAAATTAAACAAAAAGGAATCGGTTAAAAAGATAAAACAGTTACTGCAGACAACAGGTTCTACGCTAACTTAAATGCGCCGAATTGACAGATGTTCATCTCTGACATCACAAACAAAGGGAAGTAACCGGGTTACCGATTTAAGATTAGATTGTTACCGGAATTGAAAATTGGTCTAAATCATAATAAATATGGCGTTTGTTTGCATAACTAAAATAATAGTGTATGGAAACGACATAAATTGATAACGTTTTGAATTTGAATTCAATTTTGTGATTTTCTATGTACTTGACCTATAAGTTTCGACTCATGCAATACTATAGTGGTCGGTTTGTTGGACCCCAAAACAACTCAATATGACACATTTGTTCTGCAATATGTGGCTGTATTATGTAGTAGTGGACTGGTAGTAATTTTGGACTGGTTTATATAGAAATATATAGGGAAAAATTAGTTCTTTAAAAAAAAGCAGTTACATCAAGTTGGTCATTTTATCAGACTGGTCGTTATGCAAAATTTGACTGTACTAGTATGGGAAGCAGAATGCTCCGTGGAGTTACTATCATCTGGCATCAACAATGTTAATTTCCTTTTTAAGTACTGTTAGATTTCTTTTAGATTTGCTGTGTAGTATTCTTGCAGTTTGCTCATATTATGCCAGTGGACCCCTTTTAGGGGTTACCAGGGCTAGAAATAGAATAATCATTAAACATCTTCTTCTCATGCACCAATAGATGAATCATCACTAAACTTGGTTTGTTGTATCCTTAGATGGTCCTCTCTGTAGTTTGCTCAAATGAATTTAGGTCGCCCCTTTTAGTGGCTGCTCGAGCTAAAAAATAGAAATAGCTTAAAATTACCTTTTCTTATGAATCAATTAATGGATAATTACGAAGCTTGGTCTTCTGCATCCTTAGATAGTATTCTATCAATCTGCTCATATAAAATTTGTTGGTCCCTTTAAGGGCTGTTAGAACTAAAAATAGTAATACCTTTAAACATCTTCTCACATACCATATGGGTGGATCATAACTAAACTTGGTTTGTAGCATCCTCAGATGGTCCTCTTTCAAGTTTGCTCAAATAAATTTGGTTGGCCTCAGTTAGGGGCCACTAGAGCTAATAATAGAAATACCTTCAGACATCTTTTTCTCATGAACCAATGGATAGATCATTACTAAACTTGGTTTGTCGCATCCTTACATGGTCCTCTGTCAAGTTTGTCCAAACTAATATTGTCTGCCCTTTTTAGGAGCTACCAGAGCTGAAAATAGAAATACCTTGAAATATAAGTATTTTTACATTATTATATTAAATGAATTTGGCCAGCTCTTGTAAGGGGCTACTAGAAAAATGGAAATAACTTCAAAAGAAGTTCTTTTCATGAACGAAGGGATGTATCATCACCAAATATGGTCTGTAGCATTCTCACGTCATCACCAATATTTTATTGTAGTATCCTTAGATGGTCCTTTATGGAGTTTATTGTTCCTTTTATCTGCCCTGTAGTGTACCTTTATGACCTTTTTAGTTACAAGTTAACTTACATTCTGGTGAGAGATGTTGTGCCATCATGTCCCTCTTGTATTAAAATGCAGTTGATTCTCATTATGTCGAATTAGCACATCAAAATTTCGGTTAGGTCAAACTGTTTCTAGTGGTCCAAACATGTTTTTGTTGTCTCTGTATAATATTACTAAGCTTATCTTCGGTTCACCTTATCTCAAATTTGTTTATGTCAAACTATAATTTTGTGCCCATGACTCTAATTAGCATTTAGTTTGAGATGTTTATCTCAAAGTTGGAACTGATCAGCAAACAATGAATGTTTTCACCCCTATCATGAAATTTCTCTCATTGAACCATAGGCTCCATGAGATTTGTGTGAGAAACAGGAGCTATAAGTTTAGAGTATCATGGTAATAATAGCAGATATTTGACTGTCAGTTAAGCTAAGGCCTAAACAAAAAAAAGGTTTGTTAGGTAGGGAATTTTTCTGTTATGTTTTTTTTACATATATCGGCAACACTGTTATGAAAATTACAATATCGTACTACGATTTGGATGCCGTAAAACTTTTGAGTCGGCAGGTAAAAGATGGGTCGGTCGGGTAACCGGAAACAAACCTATTTTTGTTTTACTAGGCCTAATGGTCAGTATGTAGGTAGGCAGGTAGGTAGAGCAAACAAATATGCATCTCATATGATTCAGCTGCAGTGAGTAATCAAATACTAGGATACTTGTGTGTTTAACTTGAAAATTTAGTATGAATACTCTCCACCTTCGATATTGTTGGACTACAATCTTAGTAAAATGATGTTAACTTGATAAAAGATTTCATTTAGAAAGCATGATTGGTGTTGCAACAAAGGCATTTTGTCTTACTTAGTATACAGAAAGCATACCTATCTGAAAATATGTGAAGCTAGATGCATCATGCATTTGAATTCATAACACATATTATATATTTATATTGCAGCCCAACATCTGCAGACTTAATGTACTTTATCTTATGAAAAGTAACTGAAGATTGGACATTAACTGTTATTATTATTATTATTATAAATAGATTTATTCTAGCAAAATGTAAACATAATTATATTTATTAAAGGTTAGACACAAGAATATTTTAAAAATTGATAAATGATACAATATCTGTTTATCTCAAATTCTTGTAATTTCAACTAATTTCCACAGTCTGTAGGAATTTGAGTTAACGACAATCAAAAGTACATGGAGAAACAATTGGAATCAGTTTGGATTACACCAGGCTTTTGGATAATCCAGGGGTTGTACAACATGGCATTACCTATCAGTTATTTTACTTCAACTTAAGTATTTTCCATATACATGCTGTTACAAATAATTCAAATATGTAAAATATTATGAAGGTGCCAAATTTGGAAGAAAAGCGAAATTTAGCCAAAAGAAAAGATTACAGTTATAAATTGCAATAATACTGGATGATCTAGCATTAACAAGTCTAGTGATGGAAACAACTGCCTGTTATGACTAGGCTTTGTTCATGAATTACAGCCTTCCCATACAAAAGTTAAAATTCCAGCCTACTTGTCTGTACAGAATGCAGGACTCAGTTTTTATATATCTTGAATAATTTTTTGGGCCCTAAAGATGTTTCAACCTGTCCTGTCATTTCATTTTGAATAAAAGCAAATGAACTGTATATGTACTGTTTCGTATGGCAAATCTGTCAGTGATCAAGGATTTCTGTCTTCAGTTCTCAAAATGACAAAGCCAGTCAATGCAAATACTGTCAACATTGTTGAAAATACAACTGAAGAATTTCAATGTGAAATAAGAAGTGGTTCTCCAGCAGGGACTGTGGAGTGGTACACTGACTCTAAGACACCAGGTGATATTGTTGATGATGTGAAGATCACTGTTGGAATTCAATCCAGCTCGAGAACATCTCCAACAGATGACCAGGAGCATATTACAACAAGTACTTTATTGTTCTCAGCATCAAGATCAGATATGGGGAATAGAATGTATTGTAAAGCAAAAAACAAACCAGAACAGACACCTTTAATTTCTCTGAGAAAACCACTTATTAATGTCTTATGTAAGTATGATTTACCTTATGTTTTATTATATTTCAAAAGTTCAAGTAGATTTCATCATCAAATGTAATATTGTATAGGTACATATGAGTATATCTAAAAAAACTAACAGAGATTACGTGATATTCTTGATATGCCTTATTATAAACATGATTGCGGATCCATGCAATCAAAATGAAAAAGTTTTACATGAATACGAGATTGGTCAACTAACTCCCAACCACCAACGGGAGAATATTAATATGGACGTTTTAATGTGTTTGAGATTCTGATATAAAACGATCTTGATTTTTTTATAGAGAATAACAAGTATTAACAAACAGTACAATATATTCCTTCATAACATTGAATAAAATCAATTTCATCATATATGAATAAGTGCAAATAATAATAATGATAATTATAATTTGCAGTTACTGTGATAAAGCTTTCATGTGGTTTAAAATTGTTAGTGAAGAGAATGACATTGTCTTTAAAATGTAAAAAAAGAGTGTTGTTTGAAAATCGTTGACTTAAATGTTGCTGGGACAAATATACACATTGGTCCCAGATTATTGTTATATATTGACCATTCCAATTGTTTTTAAACGAAACATAAAACTTAATGCCAGATATACATGTATTAATATGAAATGACAAAGGAAGGTAAACGATATTTTTTTAATTACGATTGGAGTGTTTCGATTTTTGCATTGTAACTGTTACTTAGTTGACAAACTATTGGAAAGGGTTTGGCAGTTCAAGAATTAAAAAATGTGTTCAAAACCTCAAAAATACTATTAGCTGTAAGTGACGTTTTTACTAATATGGCCTGAATGTGAGAGAAATAGTGTAATTTCATCTGAAAGCAAATTTTTATACTTTAAGGTATTGATATGAACATAAAACATTGTATTTAATGTGTGCTTTCTTTAGGTAGTGATAACTAATAATTATAGATACATTGTAGTTCTTGGTAGTTTATAATTTTCAGCTCCAAAAATTACCTAATCTTTCATAGATTGTGCGTGCGTGCGTGTGTGTAATTTCAAATTATATAGAGAAAGTCTCCAGAATCCTGCTAATTTTGCTTGTCATGTATCCTTTATAATTCATATAATGGTATATTTAAAGTTAAATTTATGATTAAATCAACAACGGTAGTTGCTCATTCAGATGTGTAGCTCACACGATATTTTTCTTTCATAGTTACCAGTTAAAAGTTAGTATAGAACATTTCTATATCACTATTCCACTAAATACAGTCGATTTCATCATATTTCAGAGCAAATTATCGAATTGGACAGTATTTTGTATGAAATTACAATATAGTCTTTATAATAACATATGTTTTTGCTATTATTAGATTATTGTGTGGGTCCAACAATTCAAGAAGGAAAGTCCTTCAAAGTCATTGAGAACACTCCTGGACAACTAACATGTAATGTAATTGGTGGTAATCCACAACCAACAATACATTGGGACTGTAATAATGGAAATGAAAACAAATCATCAAACGGAGATACAAGAACAAATACAGTAACTTGGACAGCACAAAAGGGGGATAGTAGCAGTTGTACTTGTGAATCTACTCAAACTGGCTTAGATCAAAGAACCGCTTCGATTAGCTTAGTATTATTATGTAAGCTGGGTGTCTAAGGTTTTCTTGTTTAGCTCACCAGAACCGAAGGTTCAGGGTGAGCTATTAGGATGGCTATTAGGTGGATGCCCCAGCGTCCGTTGTCTGGCGTCAACAATGGTCTTCTCCTCAGAAACTACTGGTCGGATTTCTAATTTGCTGTGTAAAAGCCTTTTGACGTTCTAATTGCAATTTGCTCATACTATACCAGTTGGCCCCCTTTTAGGGGTCACTAGAACTAAAAATAGAAAAACCTTTAATCATCTTCTCATGAACCAATGGTAAGATCATCACCAAATTGGTCTGTAGCATCTTTTGATGGTCCTTCTGTCAAAATAGAAATACCTTAAAATGACTTTCTCATGATTCTGTGGATGAATTATTACCAAACTTAGTTTTCAGCATCTTTAGATAGTGATCTATCAGATATGCTGTCATAAAAATTGTTGGCCCCTATTAGGGGCCACTAGAGCTAAAAATGGAAATACCTAGAAATGATTTTTTCTCATGAATCTATGGATGGATTATTACCAAACCTTTTTTAGCATCCTTAGATAGTGTTCTATCAGATTTGCTAAAATGATTGGTTGGCCCTTATTAGGGAGCCGCTAGAGCTAAACATAGAAATACCTTTAAACGTCTTCTTCTCATGAACCAATGACTAGATCATCCTAAAACTTTGCTTGTAGCATCCTTATATGGTCCTCTGTCAAGTTTGCAAAAACAATTTGGTCAGTCCCTTTTAGGGATCGCTAGAGCAAACAATAGAAATACCTTAAAATGCCTTTTTCTCAAGATTCTGTGGATGGATTATTACCACACTTGAGGTTAAGCATCCTTAGATAATGTTCTTCTAAATATATCTTAAACATGCTTGTTATCTCTGGTCAAAAACGAGGTCAGGCCAAAGCACTGAAAAACCTTGTTAACACTCTAGAGATAAGAATTTGGATTAGATCTTCATTAAACCATGTGAAAATGTTTGATTTAATATCTTGGACAACTTTAAGCACAGGTAATCTCCAGGCTATCAGGTCAAATCATAGTACAATCTTATTAACACCTATAGATCACAGTTGTGATTGGATCTGCACCAAACCTTGTCATAATGTTTGTTTTAATGTCTTGTACAATTTTGAACATGGGTGATTTGGGGTTAAAAACTAGGTCAAATCTCTTAAAAAACTTTTTTAACACTAGAGGTGACAGTTTTGATTCGATCTTCCCCAAACATGTCAACATATTCGTATTAATGATATCTTGAACAGGCTTGAACATGTCATCTGAGGTCACAAATTAGGTCACCAGGTCAAATCATAGAAACACCTTAGAAGTTGCATTCTTTATTCAGGTGAGCGAAAATGGGCCATCATAGCCCTCTTATTCAGTTATCATTGAAAGATCCTATGCAAACAAATATGTCCCTGGAGTCAAAATTGGCCCACAGGATGTTATAAGTTTTACAAAGGTTTATTTAAGAAAACGCTTAAAATTGCATGACATATAGCCTAGTCATTTTATGAACAGTCCAATCATTCTGCTTTCTTTAGTAATATGTTCAGTATTTTAATGTGAACAAGACCTTTAGTAAAATTCTCATACATAAATGCATGTATAGAATAAACAGTTTAGTTTCTTAAGTGTATGCTTGTTGTCAGTATTGTCTATGGATAAAGGCTGAGTTAATATGAGTGGAGTGAATATTAAGTGTAATCAAGCACAGAGAATATTGTTTTATGCAAGAAGCAATTCTTACTATTTTTTTTTGCTGTTTTAGTTCCCCCATCATCTCCGGTATTCTCTGTGAACGGACAACAAACTACTGGGAATATTAGTATCAAAGAAAACTATTCAAAACAGATTGAGTGTAAGAGTAATGGGAATCCTGACCCTACCATTAAGTGGCAGAAACCTGCTAGCAGCTCTGCTTCTAAAAACGGACATATTTTGAATTTTTCCAAAGTACATAAAACTGATAAAGGTTCATACACATGTAATGCCAACAATGAGATGGATCCCACTGGAAAAGCTACAGTTACTGGAGCAAATTCATTAGCAACACAAATAAATGTTTTGTGTAAGTATAACAATGTTTTCTCACCATTTCATTGCGCCCAAAGTTTGAATCACCAGATAGAGGTTAAGTGATGCATTTGGTCATATGATTGAAGATGTGTAGTGATAGTCATTAAACTGATCAAGCGAACTAACTCCTTTTTAGTCCCGTTCTTGATTTGTACTGAATAATTTTTATAGCGGTTTTCTTACGACTGAATTCTGTCAACATATATCCTAAGTATATATTGTAAATGATGTATCCAGGATGAGTTTCACTGTTTCATGTTACGTTCTCTGTACACGTACATTCGAGTGCAATGTAAACACATATCATTAAAATATCTACTTAATCCTAATGTACAAACATTTGACATATTATTGTCATGTACTGATACTCTGTGTGGCTATGTTTATACATTAGTTTTTTAAAAAAGAGTAACTCTCTGGAAAAATTTGGATGATTGTGACCTAATTTATTTTATTTTCTCATATGTTTCCATATCTGTGATTGTTTATAGATATTGACTAAATCATGTTACATCTTAATTACTGATCTTGTATAAGAACAATCTTGTGTGTACGTGTGTGCATGTATATGTGAATATATAATCATATGTGAATATTATGTGTGCATGTATGTATGTATGTACAAATATGTTGTTAACTGTAATAATGGAATTTTATGATGTTAATGCAATGTTTGATAAATTATTAATTACTTCATCTTACTATGTCTATGCCAGTATATATATTGTTGTATTTTAAATAAAGTAAAATAACTTTCCCAGAGCCAAGGGTTTCTGGGCTTATTTATTGGTTGCAATTTGTCAAGTTTATGTCAGCTATTCATGTGTATATTAGGTATGTTATTGAATTTTAATTATTCAATACCTTGTAAGTTTGTAGGGCTGCAACAGGTACCCAAAGTATCCGAATTGCTTGAATCCATCTTCAGATTTGCGGGTATGGATCTAAATTTTGTAATTTCGGTTCCGGATCAGATATCTTCCTACTTAATTGACTTGTGCTCGATTTATATGACGGGATTCATTTTTATCAACACAGATGTCGCACTTTTCTCATATATTGTTATTATCAGGGATACTGTCTGACGTTATATGTTGTCTGTTTTCATGATTTGCAGTTATTCTTAGCAATGTCGACAAGGAATATATATGATATTCGGCCGAGATTGAAATCAGCAGTGATATAATATTTTGAGTGTTAACCGAAAATTGACGCATAGAAATGGTAATACTCTCATTCTGTGAGCACATAGATGACACTAACTTACTATTCATACACTGGTTTGGCAAAACGAAAGGACTCCGGATTTACGCAGTACCACCAGCTATCATAATGCACATACTCCTGCAAAAACATCACTGACGAACAAAAACACACGTGAGTATAAAATTTTACCATTTTTACCACATTAACTGATAAATTTGAAACAATCAAAGGTCTTACAGAATGTCTATAGTATTTCTGAATTCCGTTATGGATTTGAATGTCACATTAAATCGTTATTGTAAAAGTTTATTAGAAATAAAGTCGTCAGTTGGACCAAAAATTGTGCGTAAAATCGTTTGAATTTAATATTTTGAACAAAATATTCGTAATCTGAGCCTCTCTTATGGTCATATGCTAAATAAATACATCTTTTTTTCAGAACGTATCATTTAATATAACATTTGCCATAAATGTGTTGATATATGTGCAATTTTGTAATACAACGAATGTAGGTCCTTCAAACGTTACAACGAAAGTGCTCCAGGTCATTATACACTACTGATATATAAGCGTTGATGCATGCAAATTAGCGACGATAGCATGCATATTAATTGTGTAAAATTAAGTTGAGTAGAAGTCAGTTGTTAAAGGATTGTAATAAACAGCATAACTAAATCATTTCATTTTCATTTATACTGATAATATGAAAAAAATGACACACAAAGTCCAAGTTAGAGATCACAAATTTGGTGATGCTATATATAAATACGTATCATTTCAAGCAATTTATTCCTGTTATGAGAGCCGTTTTCATCATCAGTGTTACAATTCAATAATTTTTCTTTCGCTTTATCAATATAACGTGTCTCTTCCTGACGGTGGTATTTACATTCTGTGAAGTTGGTTTACTCTCAAATCTAAACATATCTACATCTCCGAAGTCTGCATCTAAATCTAGATTCGCCTTTTCCATCAACACACATCATGAACACATTAGTATGCTTGTAATTTGTCATGGTCATAATTGTTTGTGGTATCAAACCAGGCGTGAGAATTTTCTGATATTCATCTCCCATTGAAATCAAGGTGTTTCTACTGGGCACAGCAAAGTTTATTTCTGAATCATACAGAGACATATTCCCCATTTTATTGGCTATCAGTTTCCCCAATAGCTTAGGGCCAGACGCGAATGACAGGAATTGTCCATGAAACAGTTGATACCCTGCCAGCCAAAAACGCATTGTTTCCTCATAATACCACATATCTAGAATGAACATTAACGCATTTGTACCAATTAATTGTTTCAATCCACAGCAATAGAGCTATAGTATTCAACAAATAATTTCAATCTTTCGGCATACCAAAGAAATGTGTGAAATATACAGACAGTCCGGTATTGAATAAACATTATAATACTCGTAGCAATTTCTATGAACTCATAGGCACATGCAGGCATTTTATCATCCTGTATTAGTTGATAAACGTAGTGCTCAGTGAGCTATAGTGATCAGTCAGTCTACTCCGGCGTCCGTCGTCCTCACCTGGGCATTGTTAACTCTAGTGGTCACACTTTTTGAGTTTCATCAGACCTGGTTAGAATATTCGTCTCAATGATATCTTGGATAAGTTCGAACATGGGTCATCTGAGGTAAAAAAAATAGGTCACCAGGTCAAATTGAATGGAAATTTTGTTAACACTCTAGAAATCACATATTTGATTGGATCTTCTAGAGATCACAGTTTTGATTGGAGGTTCACCAAACTTTGTACAATTGATTGTCTTAATGAAATCTTGGTAATGATCAAACACTGGACATCTGGGATCAGATACTAGGTCACTAGGTCAAATCATTGAAAAACCTTGTTAACACTCAATGGTCACAGTTTTGATTAGAGGTTCACCAAACCTTGTCAAAATGGTTTCTTAATGATATCTTGGTTAAGTTCGAAAATGGGCTTTCTGGGGTAAAAAATTAGGTCACCAGGTCAAATCACTGGAATACCTAGTTAGCCATCTAGTTGCCACATGTTTGATTGGATCTTCCTCAAACTTTGTCAGAATGTTTGTATTAATGATATTATGAACAGGTTTGAAAAAAGCGATCTTGGCTCTCTTGTTCTCTTTCTCATTGTCCACTGAAAACATAAACATGTGTAAAGTTACTGGATGTTATTGATATACTGTATAGAAACGCGCGAACAGATGCAACAGAGAGATAATTATCAAAACTGGTGCTGATTTAAATGTTTGATCAAATATCTTAGTAATCTGATGTAGGCTATGTTCTTTATCAGCTTTAACATAACGGACATGCTCAAGGAAATAAACGCGATAAAATAATGAACCTGATTCTTATACTAGCACGTGTTTGTGATCGTTTCATTGTCAAAAAATTATAAATGAGATTTAAGAACGGGAGCACATTCGTTGTAATGTAAACGGGAGCTACGTTCGTTGCATTTGTCTCAACACATTTATGGCAAATGTTATATTAAATGATATATTCTGATAATAGATGTATTTATTTAGCATATGGCCATCAGAGAGGCTCAGATTACGAATATTTTGTTCAAAATGTGGATTTTAAACGATTTTACGCGCAATCTTTGGTTCAACTGTCAACTTTATTTCTAATAAACTTTTGCAATAACAATTTAATGTGACATTCAAATCCATCACGGAAATCAGAACTGCTATAGACATTCCGTAAGACCATTGACTGTTTCAAATTTATGGGTTAATGTGGTAAAAATGGTAAAATTGTGTACTCACGTGTGTATTTTAGTTTATGTCTGTCATGTTTTTGCAGGAGTATGTGCGCAACGATAGATGGTGGTTCTGCGTAAATCAGGAGTCTTTTCGTTTTGCCTAACCAGTGTGATTGAATGTCCATGGCTTTTATATTCCCCTCGATGCTCCCTCGACTAGAATATGATTCCATTGGTTTTTACCTTAGGCAACTGTGCCACCCTCTGTTTAACTTCACAAACTATGCAAGCGCTTACCTTATACATTTAATGAGGGTTCAATGACTGAACCTCCTCTTATGGGTTCTTAAAGACCAATACGTTAAAATATTGTCAGCCTACATCAATTCATTTAGTAATTAAGTGATCTTTAAAATGTTTAGCTATTAATTTACCTTTTTGTCCTTAAAATAGTGCTTTTATTGTATTCTTGTTTTAGCTTTTTCCATAACTATGTAAATGTCTTGTTTTAAATCAATGAAGAAACATTATGGGATTAGCCAAATTTCGTACTGTCAGTGTCACATACCCAGTATCCATAAGTATGGTAATGCTAAAAGGGAAATCATTATCATTTTTCATTGCTGCATGATTTTAACAATGTTTATCTGTGATTTAATTTTAATGTATTCAAATAAAGGTTGAAGTTATCTTGAGTTGTTTAATATTTAGTTCTTTGCTTAATTATTTTCATTTACAAATGATATGTTTCTAAGATTAAAGATCTAGAAGCTAGTGTAGGTGGTATTATTATGAAGTTAATGTTATAAAAATGAAGAGGTAAAAGCAATTATTCAACTAATTCTAAATAGCATTGTTACTGTGGGATCCGATCCGAAGTATTTGAAATTCACTATTTGGATTTGATTGGATCAGATCTGAAGATTTGTTGCAGCCGTATAAGTTTGTCATTGTTTTATATTCTTCAACATGGTTGAGCATCCTTAAGCATGTTGATGTGGATATAACAAAGCATAGGCGTCTAAGTTCAGTACGTTCCTCAATAGTTATTTTCGTCATATTTTATGATTGTTAGTTTGTGCTGAGTAAATGGATAATTTTAATGTATATTATCACTTACTCAGGGTTCACGCGGCCCTCTTGCTGATACATATAAGTTTTTATAATTTGTTCCGCTTGCATGAATTCATCATTGAATACTCGATTCTTCTTGATGATTGACTGCAAGTATTTTCTGATTCTGGTTAGTATGCTGATCTGCAAGAAATACGTTTAGAAATTCGGCTCCATGAATGAAAAACAGATATTTGTAAAAGAACATACAAAAGAATCCCACATTCCCTAAAATAGAACCTACCCAAAAATTCTACAATCCAATACCCATCATACGCATAGGAATATGCAGTTATATACTATGAGGAAACTTCATAGATGCCTTGAACACAGTTAGGACCTTATTGTTGTGCTTCAGTATGCTTAAAACATTGACCAGACAAACTTTTATCAAAATTTCTGTTGTACATGTCTTAAATCTTAAGTGTTGTAGGCTTTTGTTATAAATCCATTGCCCCTATGACATTTTCTATGAGTAAAATGTTAAAAGAGAAATATTTGCACCTATATATTTTCACAAGGCTTGACATTTGCCTGTTCTAGGTAGGATATTTGCCTAATTTGCCATCTATTTGCCTCTTCAGGACTGGACATGGTATATTGCAATAATAGTAAAAGAATTTTAAAAATGTTTCAAAATGTCACTTAAAATGACAAGCATTCCTTGGACTTTTTAAAGTCATTTCAAATTATTGAAATTAAATTATTAATTAATGTACTGTATAAATAGAAGTTTCCATAGTAACAGCCAGGCCAACAGTGCAAGTTATGCATATGCATATTTTTAGCTCACCAGAACCAAAGGTTCAGGGTGAGCTGTTAGGATGGGTAGGTGGATGCTCCCACATCCGTCGTCTGGCGTAAACAATGGTCTTCTTCTCAGAAACTACCAGTTGGATTTACTTCAAATTTGCTGTGCAGAAGCCTTTTGACGTTCTAGCTGCAATTTGCTCATATTGTTCTGGTTGACCCCTTTTAGGGGTCGCTAGAGCTAAAAATAGAAAAACCTTTAATCGTCTTCTTCTCATGAACCAATGGATGGATCATCACCTAACTTGGTCTGTAGCATCCTAAGACGTTCCTTTCTCAGGTTTGTTCAAATAAATTTGGTCGGCCCCTTTTAGGGGCCGCTAGAGCTAAAAGTAGAAATACCTTAAAATGCCTTTTTCTCATGTTTCTATGGATGGATTATTACCAAACTTGGTTTTTAGCATCTTTAGATTGTGTACTATCATATTTGGGAAAAACAAATTGGTTTGCCCCAATTAGGGGCCGCTAGAGTTAAAAATAGAAATACCTTTAAACGTCTTCTTCTCATGAACCAATGGATGGATCATCACCAAACTTGGTCTGTAGCATCCTTAGATGGTCCGCTCTCATGTTTACTCAAATAAATTTGGTCAGCCCCTATTAGGTGCCATGAGAGCTAAAAATAGAAATACCTTAAAATGCCTTTTTCTCATGTTCCTATGGATGGACTATTACCAAACTTGGTTTTCAGCATCTTTAGATAGTGTTCTATAAGATTTGCAAAAAACAAATTGGTTGGCCCCTATTAGGTGCCGCTAGAGCTAAAAATAGAAATACCTTTAAACGTCTTCTTCTCATGAACCAATGGATGGATCATCACCAAACTTGGTCTGTAGTATCATTAGATGGTTCTGTCTCAAGTTTGCTAAAAAAAAATTGGCCCCTTTTAGTGGCCACTAGAGCTAAAAATAGAAATACCTTAAAATGACTTTTTCTCATGTTTCTATGGATGGATTATTGCCAAACTTGGTTTTTAGCATCTTTAGATAGTGTTCTATCAGATTTGCTGAAATGAAAATGGGTGGCCCCAATTAGGGGCAACTAGAGCTAAACATAGAAATACATTAAAATGACTTCTTCTCATGAACCAGTGGTTGGATCATCACCAAATTTGGTCTGTGGCATCCTTCAGTCATCACAAATATTCTTTTGTAGTATCCTTTGATGGTCATTTATCAAGTTTATTATTATCCCCCTTATTTTCCCACAAGTGTTCCTTTATTACCTTTTTAGTAACAAGTTAATTAATATTTATTCTGGTGAGCGATGCAGGGCCATCATAGCCCTCTTGTTGTAAATTTTGTCATCAAATTATGTCCAGTTCTATCGAGTTTGCTGCAGCAAAATCTCTGCCAAGCAGCATAATGTTAGTGCCTAATATTGAGGTCTTTTCTGTTGAATTTAATTTAACATCTGCGAATACACTTTACGTTTGTGAAGTTGTGTGATTGGATTTGGAACATCAATGGTGTAGACATTAAGAATGATTATATCATCTAACAAATTACCACCATGTAGCAAGACGTTTGTTTATAAGTGGCATGAGTGGTTTAGAAATGGAAGAAAATCAGATAGATAGAACAGACCGCCCATCACTAGTAACAGTACTTAATAAGCATAGAAAGAGCTGATAGACACTGAGAGACAAATGACATCTAGAGAAATAGCTGAAATACTTGACATTTCACATAACGTTGTTCATCAAATATTAACAATCAACCTTGGAATGTTCAAAGTTGGCGCATGTTCGGTCCTTGCTTGCTTAAGGATGAAGAGACGCATTATGCCAAGTTGAATGCTCCACGACGTTCCTACAGCGATGTGATACAGAGGGAGACAATTTCTTGACCGAGAAAAAAGAATGCAGTGATCCGTTCGGAAAACGCCGACAACACCCCCACATAAGAAGGCAATAGTACAGAAGAGCTGAAGAAACGTTCATGTTCTTTATAGACTGACATGGCATGATTCTACATCATGGAGTTAGTGATGGAAATATTGTTAACACAGACTATTACTTGCAGGTATGTGTATTATTTTATTTTTCAAACAATAATAAAAACAATAATTAATATTTTTTTGTTTTCAGAATACACTAATAACAGTTTCAGTTAATGAATGCATACCTCTGAGTAAAAGCCTGTGAATTTAAAGATTGTTTCAATGTTATGCTTCAGGTTTTGAGAAAGGATTTGCTGCAAGCCTTTAGAAAGAAGCGCACAGACTTAAACCCTGATCAATTCATATTGCATCTGAATAATGCACTTTCACACGGAACAAGATCGACACTACTTGAAATTGATCTAGTAGGATTTGAAGTGTTAGACCACCCAATATACATTCCTGACCTGGCTCCAATGGATTTTGCTGTTTTTCCTGAGGTGAAGAAAATCTCGCACAGACAGCACTTTGAATCGTCAAAGAACTTCATATATGCACAGAAAGTCGTAGTGGGTTTTGATTACAAATGGTGTGATGACATTTTCATGAAATGTATTCATAGGCACTATAAATGTGTTGCAACCTGTGGAGACTACATCGAGAAGGTTAATTGTTCTCTTGACTTTAATAATGTCTGAAGTGGTTCGACGTTGTGTAACGTTGCAAAACTACAAGTGATCCTATACTAACTGAATGCGGCGACATGGTTCAGATGACAGTCAATGTCGGTTTTGTTGTTCGATATGTGTTATTGATATTTACTGCACGTTTTTGATATTTTAGTATTCATGAGCTAAAATAGTCTCATTTCTATGATGCGGTCTCTTCTTATATTTATATCCATCATATCTAGCTATAGCAAAGTTCCGTGAACTTCTGGGACAGATCTCGTATTTGTTTTTTTTTGTGGTTATTTAACAATTTATTTTTTATTATACATGTACTTACTCCTATTTGCAGAAGTGACCAAAAGTCCAGAAGTAATATCTTGATTAGAGATCACATATTTCCCTATTTTTTTGGTCCTAGATTATCAGCATTTTACATATCCTATCATGTAGAAACAAATGTCTAGTCATTTCTCACAAAGAGGCAAATGCCTTCTTGAAGGGTCAAATGTCTGCCTTGCATTAGGGTTTTTTAAGGTTATTGTATTCTTTATTATCTTTATTGACTATTGTGTCTGTTTATAGCAATATTTTTATTGAAGAGATAAAAGTGTGATATTATTATCTTTGCTTTGTATTTATTGCATTAGACCTTAAGACAAATGAATAGTTATGAGCAAAATCATGTTACATGTTTGATGATCAATTCAAAATGACTGTTGAAAATATTTGTTTAGAATGAAAATGGAGATATTTGTTTAAAAACTGAGAATGAAAGTATTTGTGTTAAAATTGTTTCATACTTATATATGAATGTATTTATTGTTAAGATAGATATCAGTCCATGAGTCTAAATGAAACAATGATATATATTTACATGTACTCTATTTTCTCTTCAGATGCTCCAAGCATGCTCTCATTTTACTATAACAATCTCGCTGGTCAGTTAATTTCTAATAAAGCAATTGATGTTATAAAGGGTGATTCGTTTACAATTGCCTGCAAGTCACAGGATGGAGAACCAGTACCAACAATCAGGTGGAGTGGACAATCTACAAATGATCCTATACTAACTGTACAGCAAATTACAGAGTCACAAACATGGAAAACATGTACTGCAACTAATCAAATGATAGAAACTGGTGGAAGTAACTCTGAGGAAGGAATTAAATCTGACAATATTACATTCAACATTCTAAGTAAGTGATATATAACCCATGGATTACTGCAATTCATTTGATCTTACATGTTACTAATATTGATTCATGTCTGTTGATATGACTTTTGTGGTGATTAAGTTGGAAAAAGTTTGTTTTGGATGTACACCTTAATGGATATTTTTCCTTTTTTGTAATGTGTTACACAAACATACTGTCATCAATAAAATAAGTGTTTTATTGTAGTTACTTCCATCATAACATAACAGCAATGTCTTTCAAAGATGTCTTCCGGCTATTGCCACATTTATAATTTTGGGTTTAAAATGTTTCAGTTCCTCCCACAATATCTAGTTGTAAATTTTACTACAACAACAAACCAGACAATGTAATAAACAATCCACAAACTCTCATGATCAAGGAAAGCCAGTCATTTACTCTTACGTGTGATGCTAATGGTAAACCACAACCTGTACCTATGTGGACTATACCATCGTCTTCTTCATCATCTACATCAGTTACAGTTAATGATGTTACTCGTGATGAAAAAGGAACATACACATTCTCTGCATCTAGTGTAATGGAACCAACATTTCAACTAAGCCGAACCATTAAAGCGAATGAAACTATCAGTGTTTATATCTTATGTAACTATATATTTTCTATTCTTTTCTACAAAGTATATTGATTTTGCTATTTGATAATAAAGCATGCTTCTACATATTTATATTTATTGTATATATTTACTAATTTTCACTACATGTTAATTATTGGAATGCACACATTTTGAACAATGTAACATAATCTTTCTGATGAAAATAGTATGTCATAAATTGTCTGGAAATTTCAGTAATTATTACACAAAATGATCTTTCACTTTACTTACAAATATTTAACACTGACAATATCATCAATATCATAAAATCAAATGCAAGTATTTTATAGCATTTTATATACCCCTCTAACCTTTATATTACTGTGTGATGTCTTAGTTAGGTTTTTACAATGCTTTAGAATACAGTTGTGTCATGGATTGAATAACATTGTTATTTTTACTAATTATTATATGTATAAAAGTTTTGATAATCCTAGATTTACAAATATATTCTAATTTGTCGTAAATGTTTTTATTGTGTCTTGAAGTAATGATCAGGTGTGTCACTATATTTGTGCATATATTAATTCAGTATGCATTTCTGTCAAGAATTATTTCCACTCAATAATATTCTATAGGAAATACATTGGCATCTTTTAATTTGACATTTCTAAAATACCACTTGGTAGCTCCTGTCAACATTATTATTCTTTAATTTGTAAGAAACAAGTTTAAATTGAAGATCCTAGATAGTTTATTTTATGGAAGTGTGACATTATATACATTGTTACTTCCTTTAAAATGCAGATACATCCAATGTACAGGTATTAGACAAACATCACATTTTGAGTTATAATCTTGAATTGTGATGAAACTTGTGAGTTATTGAAAAAGCAATGCATATTTCTGATAAATTAACTGAAATCTTTTAAATCAAATCAAAAACTTGCATTGACCTAAAGACTCTTAGTGTTAGTATAAATTATTGAATTGTTTGTTCTGTTTTCAGTAATTCTAGAACATGTATTAAGTTAAATATACGAAATAAAACATAGACTGATTATTGGAATAATCTCTGAAATCTAAGTTATATTTTCAAGATTATAGATACTTTTTATACAGACTGACGAATCTATTATGCACAGAATGTAGTTCGTAAAAATAATTGTAAGGTATGAAATTGTTGGTGAATTGAAAATGAAACGACAGGGCCCTGCTTGAAATTAAGATGCATCAGAGCACATTGATATAAACTGAAATATAAGTGTAGGACAATGAAAAGATTATCTCAGACAAACAATATGTTTTACTTTTGACAA
The DNA here is from genome assembly GCA_008271625.1 of Lutraria rhynchaena. Classification (NCBI taxonomy): domain Eukaryota; kingdom Metazoa; phylum Mollusca; class Bivalvia; order Venerida; family Mactridae; genus Lutraria; species Lutraria rhynchaena. The sequence goes on from VIBL01000410.1 coordinate 132,662, forward strand.
CAATGGCTTCATGAAATGATATTACCAACTAGGTGTTGCAAAAATTCTTGTAAATCGGGATTTTTTCATAAATTGATGTTTGCATATGTGTAATATATGTACCTGGATGAAACTTAGGAGACTGCTTCCTTTATAGAAATTATAGAAATTGTGATGTAATTTCTAGACATATAAGTGCTGGTTTCAGATAGAAGCATTCATTTTCATCAGAACCGAATCATGTATTTTATCATTAAGTTTATATTGTAATGACTTTCGGTAATTACAGATCCTCCAGTCATAAGTAAAATTGGTGATGTTTCTCAGATGAAAGGTTCTACTCTTAAGTTGGATTGCCCTTATACTGAGGGATTTCCTGCAGAGACAACAATTACATGGACACGTGATAGAGATTCACAAAAATGGGTTAATAAAACATTATATATATCGCCAATTAAAAAGACAGATGCCGGGATATATTCATGTAATGCATCCAACACAATGAGACCTAGTGGTGAGTCTCAATCTCACACCGATGGAGATAGAAAGAGCTTTGTTCTTCATGTTCTATGTATGTACATCACATATGTCTAAATCTAAATATGTTTTTAAATTATCTGTGTAGGAGTTTATATACTATAAATGATAGGTTTGATACTTTTATGTTTCAAGTAGAATGTGCCTGACATTGATCTTTTCGACTTTAATGATTTTTACAGAATAAGATATTACATTTCTACAAAAGTCCTCACGGCTGCATATCTCTAAGTATGGCCTATGGTGGTGTATTTTCCCAGGAATATATTTGTCATGACAAATTACAAAATAGTGACATTGGGGGAAGTATTAAGCAGAAATATCCTCAATTTCATTCAGTTTGAATTCCATTTAAATCTGTAGATGAAAATGATTTTCGCACTCTGCATTATACAATTTATTTGAACACTTTTATATCCATTGTAATAAGAATATTCTGCAATTCTGCATATGTATCAAGTTGAACATATCGATATTTAGATCATTTGTTTTGCAATGATATATTCCATTCTTTATATTGTATAGATGAAGCAAGTATTACATCATTTTATGTCAATGGTAAAGCTGAAGATACAGTAAATGAGAATTCACCAGTGTCATTAACATGTACTGCTGATGGTTATCCTACTGCAAACATCACGCTGAAAAAAAGCAGTTACTCTATGAAGTCAGACACATCAAATAATCTGGAGTTCACAATCCCAAAGGCTTCATGTTTAGATGCTAGAACCTATTCTTGTTTGGCATTTAATGAGTACAATAGTGGACAACCATCATTACAAACTGTTCAGCTGTTTGTCAATTGTAAGTATTACTTAACATGTTTGCCTTTTTTACTTTTTATGTCTGCTGTAGTTATGCATTTGATGATGGAACATAAATTTTCCACTAGTTGCTGATGGTTTCAAAAACCCTGAAATTGTTTATAAAAACTGAAATTGGCAAAATCATATAATTATGCGCTATAATTGACATTATATATTTTTTTTTTGATTATATTGCTGATGCTTGTATAACTTGTCTTCATTTTATTTATTTTGTTTTCTGTTTCTATTCAATACTTATCTTAAAATTATAAAAGTAAGGTAAAAAAATGATATCTTGATCACACATCTCTCACAAAGAACAGCTCTCTATATGTCAGAACAATAATTATTATTGTATCATAGCCAATTCATCGATTTTAAATGAAGAAATCAATGAGGTTTGAAATAAAGGGATTACTCATGAAATCAATACAAATGTGCATTATGGGTTGAAAACAAATCACCTGTAAATTGTTTAATGTCACAACTTCCCTGTCCCCTTATTCTATAATTATTTGTTAGCCATGAAGCCTAAACTTAATTTATGTGTAAGGAATGAATTTGATAACACTTTTTCAACCCAAATGATTTTATTTACTTGTTGGGAACAAATATTTACCATTCCATTGTCTGTATAATAAAGTCTCACAGTTTAATTGTGATTAATGATGTGTTAAATAGAAATGTTCTTCGCTTACAGGTTTACCAAGATCAGCTGATACAGTAAACGAGAATAAAACCAGTGAAAAGAATGAAACATTTACATTCACGTTTAATGCTATAGCATACCCAGTTCCTTTATTCACATGGTGGAAACAGATAAATGACAATTGGATACAAATTAAAAATGATGATAATATTCATATTTCATCATATGAGTTACAATCTAATCTTACAATACACAGTGTTCAGCAACAAGATTTTACTCGATATAAACTTGTGATCAACAACACTATTGGTACAAAAGAACAATTTTATCAACTCGAACCTTATGGTAAGTTAATTTGCATATTTTTGCATACATTTGCACCAGTAAACAATGGTCTTCTAAGCTGATAGCTATTTACCATTTAAAGACATTTGGTGACTGTAATTCGCTTCTATACTCTGAACTTTAAGCAAACCACTCTGAATAAGTTCCATCAACAGTAAAAATCTCCTCTCATAATAATGTCTTTTGTTGGAATTGAGATAATTCTCTAGTTAGTAGACAATAACCACAATCACCACACAATATGTACGTCGTACAAGTAGTATATGAAATGTTAGAAAATATTTATTCATTTTACTTTGTGAGTAGACCATTATCACACATTGATAGTGGGTTTATGTTTTTTGAGTTGGAACAATCACAACATGCAATGTCTGTGTCGCTAGATCTATTTGATACACCTAATTACTTTTGTCTTCCTATTTTTCTGAGGTTTGAGACTTAATTAATATGTCCAGTTCTGGTAATCTCAAGTAATACTAGCTAAATTATGCTAAATTAGTTATAATTATAGTTTTCATTATAATCAAACATTGCTTGTAAAAAAATGGAAACAATTGTTTTACTTTATTTAATTATGCATAGATGAGCCTGATCCTCCTTCACATTTTCGACACATTGGAGGCATGACGACTGAATCAACTGTGCAGCTTGAATGGAAGCCTGGTTTCAATGGGGGACCTCCACAAATATTTTATATATCATATAAGAAGAGCTCCAGTAATTCATGGACACACGTTAGCATCCCTGATAATGGAGAACAAGTCATGCAATATTCTGTCACTGGTTTAGAGTCAGATACGCAATATAGCTTTTTCATCTTCGCATCAAATCTGAAAGGAAACTCAACTGAATCAGAGGTGTTAATTGCACACACATTGGGTAATTCTATTTGTTTATTATAATTCACAATTCATTATTGTAATAATGTTGGTAATTATGTTGTTATTTTTTTGTATGAATTATTTCAACAGTGCACTTCACTTGTATACTTGGTGCATTAGTGACCTTTGTTTGCATCATTTGTCTGTTTTATCCCCTTTCTTTGTCAGATGAATTGTTATCAACGGTCTGATGGTTGAAGAACTGAGATGTGATTTTTAATAGCGAAATCAGTGAAAACCTACATGCGGACACAACTAAAATTTCAAATGTGTTTATCTTTTATATTTTCATTTTGACAGGAAAGGACGAGCTAAGTATTTCACCTTTGATAGGTGGTGCAGTTGGTGGTGGAATTGGATTAGCTATAATTGTTCTGATAATAATATTTGTTTTTCGAAGATATCGTCGAAATAATGGTTTGTATTCACTTTTGCTGTTCAATTTTATTATTGTTTCATTTTGAATTTGTCTATGCCTATCTGATAATATTTAGCATGTTGATACAAAATATAATTCACCTAAGCGGTGCACTCTTATAAGCATTTTTAATTATTACCTTTATCACTGACAATGAAGCAGAATTTCTGTGGAGCTACTAAATTATCCTGTCAGATTTTTCATTTTTTTCATATAATCTCGTCAGACAGCAGCTGTTTCTCAGAAGGTGTCTGTGGCTAGTGTCAGAACAAATCAATTTATCTACGTTACTACTGCCTCTATTTTCTCCAATATCATGATGAGTAAAAGCAAAGTGAAAGTACAGTTATTTGACTACCAATTATCCCTGTATTGTCCGAATCTTTTTCATGGTCCCGATTTTGTCCCAGATACATTTTAAATAAAAAGAATCCCGGTTATATGAATTGGATTTTACGGATACCTGGTGCTATCCTGATAATTAATTCCTCCGTATCCTAATATTTTATGCACACATAACACATAACAGAATATTATTTTAATATTATGACAAGTGGTTTTACAACTTTGTCAGTTAAGCTGATGTCACCATATTGCTTCTTACCTTGTCAGATAGATCATTTGTACAAATTGATTCTAGTATATTTTATGAAACGTTACGTTCACCTGATATACATGTGGTTATTTTGTGGGTGTGTCATGCAGACAACGACCAGTAAGTTGGATCCAGTCATATATTCTTTCATGTGTCATGGATTCATGTCAGAACAGGTCAAACCACTTAAACCATGCTAATACATTAATCACCTGTGACACAGAATTAGATGAAACTCTATTTAATGTGACTAGACTGTAACAGAGTTACTCTTCAGTAAGAAATATTACCTTACTTCTTGTGAAGGATGTTCAATCATTTTGAATCTGTAAATAAGCTGAAAAAACTACTTGCCTGTCCAAACAATATTACTCATTAGCATAGCATGTCTATGGATTGTGTTTTAATGATGAGCATTTGCTTAAAACTATTTTTTGCTCAAAGAATTATCCATTATTACGATTGTTTGTTGTACACTGTGACCTTTCATTTTGTTTATTTCTTAACTCGTTTGTGCACAGCACTCATGGAATCATGCCATACATTACTTTGGGATGCACAGGAAATGTCTTCACTTATGTTTCATATGTTTTTATACTATGTTTCAGTGCATGTAATAAAATTATTCCAGCTTATGGCAATATACTTACTTGAAGACACAGTCAGTTATGCACATGTCATGTTAAACCTTTTTTTGGCCAAACACATAAAATTTGACCGTGTTATAGGTTCTTTCAAACCAGACATGAATCAGATATTGAACTTACTAATGGACATATGTTTTACTGGAGTTTTTTTGTGAATATATAAAATTCTATTATCCTTTCTGTTTCAGGTAACCAAAGCAGCGAAACAGAACTTAAGCAGAGGTAAGTTACTTGAAGATCACACATTTCATGGGACCGATAATCATTTAAAATAAATCTTAGTGGATCTGTGTTTAAGCATATTGTGTAAAAAAAATGCTTCCTTACTTTGTTAAAAGCATATTTTCCCATCAAGAGGGGTATTTCATTCAGGCTCAAAATGGCCCTGTGTCAAATTCTCTTGTAATTTTTATTTTATGTTCGCTGTTTCACCACATATGAAGAAAACTTGATTCTTAAAGCATTATTCTGAAAACAGATACCATGGCAACAAAAAGAATTTTTACTAGAAAATGGACTTTTTTTTCTTAAATTGATTGAATAAAATGTAAATGCCCTTGTCCATGACTTAAAAAAATAAATCATGACCATTTTCATTTCAGTACTTTAGCTCACCTGAGCATGTAGTGCTCAGTGAGCTATAGTCATCAGTTAGTTTACTCCGATGTCCGGCGTCCACACCTGTGGGTTGTTAATGCTCTAGTGGTCACACTTTTGAGCGAATCTTCATCAGACCAGGTCAGAATGTCCGTCTTAATGGTATCTTGGACAAGTTCAAACATGGGTCATCTGGGGTAAAAAACTAGGTCACCAGGTCAGATAGAATGGAAATTTTGTTAACGCTCTAGAAATCACAGGTTTGATTGTATCTTCACGAAACTTTGTAAGAATGTTTGTAATAATGATCTAGTAAAATTTGGCGAATATGGGTCATCTCCTGTCAAAAACCAGGTCACTAGGTCAGCGCACCATAAAACTTTGTTAATGCTCTTGAGTTCACAATTTTGATTGAATCTTCATGAAACTTTGTCAGAAGGTTTGTTTTGATAATATCTTGGACTGGCTTGAACATAGGTTATCTGGAGTCAAAACCTAGGTCACCAGGTCAAATCATAGAAAAATCTTGTTAATACTCTAAGGGTCGCAGTTTTGATTGGAGATTCACCAAACCTTGTCAAAAGGCTTGTCTTAATGATATCTTGGACAAGATCGAACATGGGTCATCTGGGATCAGAAACTAGGTCACCAGGTCAAATCATAGAAAAACCTTGTTAACACTCTAAGGGTCACAGTTTTGATTGGAGGTTCACCAAACCTTGTCAAAATGCTTGTCTTAATGATATCTTGGACAGGTTCGAATATGGGTTAACTGGGGTAAAAAACTAGGTCACCAATTCAAATCATTGGAAGACCTTGTTAAAGCTTCTAGAGGTCACAGGTTTGATTGGATTTTCCTCAAACTTTGTCAGAATTTTTGTATCAATGATATCATGAACAGGTTTGAACATGGGTCAACTCAGGTTAAAAACAGGTTCAAATCACAGGAAAACCATAAAAGTTACAATCTTTACTCAGTTGAGCGAAAAAGGGCCATCTTGGCTCTCTTGTTTTGTTTGTAATGATGTCAGTTTTAATGGCATTGGGTAAAGAACTTACTTGGACTACAATGAAAGAAATTGCTCTTATTAATGTACTCTGCAACAGATCTTTTAAAACTTTCACAACTTATATATGATTAATTTGAGCAACTGCAGATAAAAACTAACCTGTTAATGAAATTGGACGTAGTAAAATTAATATGCCAGTTTTAATAATGTCTGTCATTTATGATGTATAGATTGTGTTCAACAAATGAGAAGTTTATTTAAAAAAATGAACATGATTATATGACAAATGTGATGAATATGAATATATTATATTTTTGTTGATTACTTGCATTCAGTCCAAAAATATGTAATATTGAAATGAAGTTTCAATCTTTACTGGGTAGAGATAAATTAAATTTTAAATTTTTGCTGGCTTGGCTTTATAACAAATTACTGATTGAAGAATATCAAAACAAACACTGCATGCTCCTTTGAAATAATTCACAATACAAAACAAATTTCTTTTTTCATTCAAGTGAGCTTTAATAACATTATTTATTGTATTATTAACTGAGTTTCCTTGGTAACCAGATAATAGACTGAAGTTAACTGGTAAAATTCACAAATAAAAATGCTTTTGTCACAAAGAGTGAAAAACCTTTTTAATTAGAAAACCTCTCTAATCTAAACATTTTCTTCAGTCTGAACTAGTTCAGGTTAGAAAGGTTCTACTGTATAAATATTTGATTCTTCATTGTAATTTTATGCAATCTAGTTGATAAAATAATTTTAGCTCTTCTTAAGCACCTTTGACCCTTAAATCAGTCACAGGTCAAAGCAACATGAATTAGAACATAGTTTCTCTTCAATAAGTTGAGAAAAAAATGTCTATTTGTCTGACCAACTTCAGTTGTCTTAGCATTTGTTTGGGATATCATAAAATTTGATTAACAAGTATATACTGAATTTCTTTTATCAAATAATGTTATGTATTCTAGGACTATATCAGAAGAGTCAGATGATGAAGAAGATGGTAAGGATTAATTTCATTATTTTCAAATTTTGGCACAAGTCATTTGCTACCTGCCCTATTAGTTCAGTTCTTCTTTGACTTATTCACTGAAGATGATACATACAAAGTCATTTGGCCGTGGTCCAGCGGTTAGTGTGCTAGACTTGTAACCAGGAGATCCGGGTTTGAATCCTGGTCGCGGCAAGTCATACCCTTCTATGAAAATTTGACAGAAATGTTGATTTTCCTGCATGTGTGCAGAAGTTGCTGGCTCCTGTGGGAGGGTAAGTTAGTACTGGTTAGTACATAGTCCAGGAAAGCTGGTTAGGTGAACAAGTTGCCATATATAACTGAAAAATTGTTGAAAAACGGCGTTAAACCTGAGTGACAATAAGTCACATAAAAACAAAAAACAAAACAAAGTCATTTGTTCTTCACCACTGATTCACATTATAACAACTTACAGAATGAGAGGGAAACAGGAAAGGCCTTTTATTAACCTTGACAAATAATTTAAATCTGCTGTCAGCAGTACAGAATTATAATGGTTTGACCAAATGGTCTTAAACCTATTACAATGTCAGCAAGCATTTTGATTTTTTGTCTGATAGACTTTAACATTTATATGATGTAGTGCTTGACTGCCATTCTGGATAGACTATCAACCTCGTACACTATCATAGTGTATTGTGGTTGTGTGTGAAAAGGGAAATGAGGGTTATTCAATTACACTTGGTTGTCATAATCGTGTTGTTGAATAGCTTAAAAAACTAGCTTCTCTTTCCATGGTAAAAAAGTGTAGATGTCTTTTTGTATGTCAGTCATTTATACCTGAAGTTATTGATAGCAAAGCCAACAAAGTTACATACAAAATAATAACTTTAGCTTTATCAAGTTGTGCTTTGAAGGCTACAATTAAAGATTGCCTCTATTTCTTGATCAACAATTTACAAAGTCCAATAAATTGCTTTTTAGAGGAAAGCTTTGCATGTTAATTATTTAAAATCGCAACACTGTATCATACACCATTTATATAATATTTTACACCATGGAAAGAAAAATCTCGCCATAGGTGTACAGTTAAGTCATATCTTGTAATTCAGCTGACACAATCACAATCAAGAGAGTAAAACTCAATTAATAGCAGGTGGTAAGGTTACAAATATTATATAATTTAGCTATGGTATGTATATAAAACGCCTACTTGGTCTTCAAAACCTAATGAATGAGTACTGCTAGGCCTGTTGTTAACTATGACATATACTCTGATTGGTTTCAAAATAGTCAAAACAAGTGAATGGGGCAGTGTTAACAGTTTCTCTAATGATTTCATCCAGTCAAGTCATTTCTTGTTGAAAGAGTATTTATTGGCAAGACGTTCTGTGAATGCAGGCTCAATTACTATATCATTAAGTCCCACTGAAAGTTGAATCTAGTTTAAACCTATTTTACTGATTCTATGGTGAAGGTTTTGCTACAATGGTGTATTTGCATTTTTGTGGCAAGAGTAAATATGATTTATTACTTAGCCATATAATGATAACCTTTATAGTTTTTTCTATTTTTTTACCATTTGATTTTTGTATTTAAGGAATGAGAGATAATCCTTTGTATAGTACATCAGGTCCAGTAGTTGGAGGTGCATCTGGAGCTGACAACTTATATTCAAAGCCACAAAAGTCGAAACCTGTGAAACCTGTAGGCGATGGAGATGTTTATGCTCAAGTGAAGAAACCAAAGAAAAATGGTATGTTAATCATCTGTAATCTGATCATTGTAAATAACCATATTTCTGCTCTTAGTAAGGAAATTCGAATCGGAGTGTATATATATATATATATATTTTGAGGAATTAATGCATTGAACGAAAATATACTGTTTGAAATCTGTTAAAAAATCAAACCTGATACAAAATTCTACATTACAGATCCATACCCTTTAAATTCTTGATGGATTCTAACCCAACCCCTAACCTTGAACTTTATACTAAGCAATATGAATATCTTTTCAGACAAAAAGCAGAAAAATGCGAAGCCCTCTGCGAACAATAAAGGTCCAACAGGTATCCTTATTTTATATATATATACATTAGTTGTTTTCTTCTTGTTGCAAATTCGCTGTTATTCATTAGAAAAAGAGTAGAAATTATTGGAAATTATTCTGAATTTCATATCATTTAAGTGCATAACATCTTTTAGAAATATTTTAATATCTTCAGCTTTCTTTGAATTTGTTCAAAAGGTTAAGCAGTGATATTGAAAAAAAATGTTAATTTATTTTTGTATGTGACCCTTTATTTAAGCAACACCTTTCATCCAAATAAACTTATTTGGGAATTTGTTTGCTAATCATTTGGATTTTACTTATATTGTAGGTGATGTGTATGAAAATGTTGAACCAAAAAAGACTGATGGAAAGACTGACAATACCTATGAAAATCCTGAACAACTTGCATCATCATCAACACAACCAAAGGTACTATATTTGTATTTTACTGTTTGATGTGCATATACAGAATGGTATTATAGTTGATAAAAAAACCTGTTCATTATTTCACATCTAGTGTTATTTTGATACCCAGATGGGAATAATTAACTTCTTCCTCAATTCAATATTTCATTTAAGCCTCTTAGGGAATAAACTTGTAATAAAACTTGACCAGTTTTTAGCTCACCAGAACCGAAGGTTCAGGATGAGCTATTAGGATGGGTAGGTGGATGTTCCGGCGTCCGGCGTCTGGCGTCAACAATGGTCTTCTCCTCAGAAACTACCAGTCGGATTTACTTCAAATTTGCTGCGCAGAAGCCTTTTGACGTTCTAACTGCAATTTGCTCTTATTATACCAGTTGGCCCCTATTAGGGGCCACTAGAGCTAAAACCAGAAATACCGTAAAATGACTTTTTCTCATGTTTCTATTGATGGATTATTACCAAACTTGGTTTTTAGCATCTTTAGATAGTGTTCTATTAGATTTGTTGTAATAAAAATGGTTGGCCCCAATTAGGGGCACTAGAGCTAAAAATAGAATACCTTAAAATGACTTCATTTCATGAACCAGTGGTTGGATCATCACCAAATTTGGTCTGTGGTATCCTTCAGTCTTCGTGAATATTCCTTTGTAGTATCCTTTGATGGTCCTTTATCGAGTTTATTATTGTTCCCCATTATTTTCCCAGTAGTGTATCTTTATCACCTTTTTAGTAACAAGTTAATTAACATTTATTTTGGTGAGCGATGCAGTGCCATCATGGCCTCTTGTTAGCTGTGCTAGTAGAAAACCAGAGGAGATTATGAAGTGATAATATGTCCATTGTCTGTCTGTTTGCTTTTTTCTGTCAGCAAATATGTTGTTTGACTTCTCTTAATGTCTTTGTCTGAATTGAATAATACTGGTCATAAATACAGAGCTCACAAATAAATGTTCATGATTATTTGTATCAATTTTGAATTTTGATGAACAATGTTACTGTTACTGGAAGAATCCTCTACATTATTTCAAAATGCTACTCATCCTTTTTGTCTGGTTTGAAAAAACATATGTAGCCCTCATAAAAATTATTTGTTATCAGAGAATAATTCTGTGTTCCGATCATTGATTTTAAAGGTCATACTGTTGAAAAAAATTGAATTGGCTATCACAAATGCAATTGTTTCTTAGCAATACTTAATTAGTAAGCGTATATGCCATGATAAGATTCAAAAATAATTTTCAAGGACTGAGAAATGCAGCTCTGTAACATGGTAGCTAATTTCTGAGAAAAGTCAGCGGGTTGCTTTCCTTGATGTGACATCATAGTTGATAGAGCATGTATACACTTTCATTGGAGCTTAAGGTTGCCTTAATGGCTTATGATGAAAAAACGTTCAAAATATTTTGAGTTATTTACAGTTATTAAAAAAAATCCAACCGATTTCACAAAAATAGCATTTTGTGGTCATAAAAATTATACACCTTTGTCCATTTTACTTTTATCAATACAAATACGATGTTTGGATGGTGTTGTAAAGGCTCCGTAAGTTACAAATTTGTATCAATTAATATATATATATATAACTTTGTGTAGCTTGCCTAAGTTATCCGTAATTAAATTTAGCTATTCCAGTGTCGATTATGTTTCAAATACATTTCAACAAGAATAATCGACTACAATGATTTAGACTGTTATGCAACTAAATTAGTTTAAACTTTTAATTAGATGTTTTGATCATTTGCAATGTTGTGTATTTTATTGCGATGATATGAATAAAAAATAGTCTGAATCATTTCGGTTTCTACATGAGGCTGGGTCATATAAGTTATGGCTATGCTTATCCTTTAAATCACTTATGGACCTGTGTCAAATTAACTGCTATTTTTCTCAACAAACTCTTACTGATACGGTTGTATGATGCAATGTTCTCCCGTAAATGACTAATTATCAAATAAATTGTCATTTTCATAAAAATAGTTACACTTTCTTTGTTGTCCACAGTTTTGTTTACACTAAACTATTCTATATAGCTAGTGTTTATATTGATCAATGTCAAATATGACCTCACACAGAGGAGTTTTTGGCAAGTGCAGTATTTTTCCTTTTTTAGTCCAATTTGTGTGGCCAAATCATACAATTTGACCGTTGCTGAAAGAGGTCTACTTATTCTTACAGTTATCTATTTGATTAAAATACTCATATGATACAGATAAAAAGTCTCATATATTTAGTAATACTGCCATCGTATGACAGGAAGAACACCAAGACTTAATATTACTGATAAATGTATCTATAAAAGTCTTGACACAATGGCATTATCTTGTTTACTGTTTGAATTTATTGAATCAATCAAAACCCTTGGGAATAAATACAAACTTTAGTATACTTGTGGTAAAAAATTGAGTGGTCCAGTGGTTAGTGCACTGGACTTGTAACCCATGAGATCCGGGTTCGAATCCCGGTCACGACTTGTCCCTACTTTGAAATTTGACAAAATGTTGATTTTCCTCCATATGTAGAGAAGTTGCCGGCTCCTTGTGGAAGGGTAAGTTAGTACTGTTTAATATACAGTCCGAGGAAACTGGTTAGGTGAACCGGTCACATGACAATTGGTCACATAAAAACAAACAATGCATTGCAAAAGATGATATTTTTGTATGGAGATACATTCATGACAACTAGGATCAGGACTAAAAAGAGTATTGTTTTATAGTTCAACTCAGTCAGACAAAATAATCCCATTCAATTAAGTGATCTGGTTCCATCCTTCCACATGCAATGATGAGATAACCCATCTGTCCCATTTTGGATCTTATATTTAGCCAGTTTCCTAACACCACAAACTCAGCATTTATGTTCATGTTTATAATATGTATGGATTTTTCAAATTTCAGAAAAAGAATGTTAACAAAGAAGGTTTGATATACGCAGACTTGGCTTTTAATGACCAGTTAAAGGGACAAAAGAAGCTCGTCATTATTGGTAGTGATGATCGTACTCCCTATGCTGAAGTGGACTTTACCAAGAAAGCAGATCCACTTCCTGATAGTGATGAGGAAAAGCCATAACTTGTATTATTATGGTGATAAAATGAACTCAAACATTCCAGAACTTCCCAAAAATGTATTTAGCATGTTATATTTTTATACGTATTTTAATGTTGACTGTTAAAAGATATATATTTATTTTTGATATAAAGATATATTGTTGATATAAATTTTACAGATTGTTTGTGTATTTTATATTTGAAGTTTTGCAACTCTAAATGTTTTGTAGTGATGTACCCTATATTTCAAACAGATTTCTTTGATCAAGTCTATTATAATACTATTATTGTCTTATCAAGGTTTGAATTTAAAAAGACTAGACATACAGTTTGACTGTTGATATACTTGGGTCAGATTGATATATTACTTTTTACTCTATGTTAAATGACAGATCAAAGGGAATTCTATTTATAATTAAATCCAGCTAAAAGATTTATTTTGTTAGGTACCTGCTGTACAAGGCAAATTTTCTGATGTTTGGTCTGGGATTATTTGTGCTATTATGTAAAATTAATTCTTCATGATAAGCTTCATTTCATTTGTTATTTGCCTAAATTTAGGGACATGAATAGAGAGAGGGTTGACTTAATACAGATTTGCTGATAATACCTTCATGTATGATAGTGTTCCGCTTGTTTGTTTGTTTATTCATCTCCATGTTGACCATAAACATGAAGCATGAATAGAAGAATAAATATTTTGCATGGTGTAATACTTATTTCATTATTTGCCCTGACTGATGGAAAATTGTCAAAAGACTACAATGGTCTTGTTTTAGACTTGAACCAATATGTGTCATATAATCGGACAAAAATTGTTTGGTTGAAATAATGATGTTGAATTTAATTGAACTTTTACTTGTGTATTTTTTGTATATTCATAGACATAAATTATAACCTCTGAAACATTTGTGTTTTCAAATAATAGTTCAGTGTAGGTTTTATGCAGTTTTTAATTCATTTAAATCTGCCAAAAGCATACCAAAGCTTAGGCCTCCAGGGCAATAGCTTTGACTTTGCATGAATTGCTATGGAGTGTTTATTCTTGTCTAAATCATAACATATTGTCATTCTTTTTATCTCACCTGCTGAAAGGTGAGGGGATATGGTTATGGTCTCTGTCTGTACTGAATGTATGTCCGGAGCATGACAAATCCAATCAATATATTTATTTGAAACTTTAGAAGAAGATAGAAGTCAATGAGATAAAGTGCCAGATTTAATCAACATGACATCACCATATCTATTTTTGTCTAATTGTCCTTTCTTTAATTTTTACGATAAATTTTCTGCAGACCATTATTCCAAAATCCTTAAGAGTATTTATTTGAAACTTATATTTAAGATTACAGGATGATGAGTTCAAGACCCATTACCCTACCTTATGTAATATTTTGATTATTGCCCTGTCTTTAATTTCAGCGATAAATAGGTATTGTACTTGTATATTGACTCAGCCTTTGGTGGGGGGGGGATTGGCCATGTCAACCTGGCCCTTGTGTATTGTCAAACTACCTTTATATTATTGTAATATATGGTAACTAAGAATAATATGGAGCCGTTATTGTGTACAATTTCATATGCATCCATCAAAATAATCGTTTGATTTTGCCTTGGTTAATTTTGTTTGATAAATATGATTATCATTAAATTTTGATTCTGTATTGAATGAGGGTCTTGTTTGCACCCATCACTAAAAGTAATTATTAATACCATGTGATCACTATAAGTGAGTGAGAATGCTATTTCATGATTAATGCCCCTTTTTTATTGAACTCCCAGTGTTCAAATGATACTTATCAAGCTATTTACCTGTGACACCAAGCAGTTGTATTTTTCATTTACTATATATATCCTTGTTCTGTCTTTAATAATTTTTGCATACATTATTTGTTTGTCAATGTTATATTATTGTTCAGCCATTGTTATTTATATGTTTTTTTTTGTTTCAAATTAATAATACAGCATAACGCCTGAAAAAACGTACTCTAAAAACAGGAACTTTCCGAAAATCAGACGGTTTTTCAAGTTCCATTTTTTCTCTTCTATAATCAATAGTTCACCAAAAACCGGAATTCTCAGAAAACCAGACTTTTGTCCCAGCTCGGAAAGGGCCCGGTCTTTAGGTGTTTTACTGTACAATATTGTTGTTGAAGGTATAATTTTGCCACCATGCACAATTATTTCGTTTTTGATTATTCATTGTTATTTGTTGACATTCCAAGCTATTTTTCATTAATATGCTGTACTTTACCAAAATTACCAAATTGAAAATAATGGCGTCAACAATGGTCTTCTTCTCAGAAACTACCAGTCGGATTTACTTCAAATTTGCTGTGCAGAGGCCTTTTGAGGTTGTAACTGCAATTTGCTCATACTGTGCCGGTTGGCCCCTTTTAGGCGTCACTAGAGCTAAAAAATAGAAAAACCTTTAATCATCTTCTTCTCATGAAGCAATGGATGGATCATCACCAAACTCGGTCTGTAGCATCTTTGTATGGATTTTTATCAGATTTGCTAAAAAAAAAATTGGTCGGCCCCTTGTAGGGGCCGCTAGAGCTAAAAATAGAAATACCTTTAAACGTCTCCTTCTCATGAACAATAGATGGATCATCACCAAACTTGGTCGGTAGCATCCTTCGATGGTCCTTTCTCAAGTTTGCTCCAATAAGTTTGGTCGGCACCTTTTAGGGGCCACTAGAGCTAAAAATAGAAATACCTTAAAATGACTTTTCTCATGTTTCTATGGATGGATTTTTACCAAACTTGGTTTTAGCATCTTTAGATAGTGTTCTATCAGATTTGCTCAAATGAGAATGGTTGGCCCTTTTAAGGGGCCGCTAGAGCTAAAAATAGAAAGTACCTTAAAATGACTTTCTCATGTTTATGAGGATGGATTATTACCAAACTTGGTTTTTAGCATCTTTAGATAGTGTTCTATCAGATTTGCTCAAATAAAAATGGTTGGCCTAAATAGGGGCCGCTAGAACTAAACATTGAAATACCTTAAAATGACTTCTTTTCATTAACCAACGGTTAGATCAAAGTTTATTATTGTTCCCCATTATTAGCCCACAAGTGTACCTTTATTACCTTTTTAGTAACAAGTTAATTAATATTTATTCTGGCGAGCGATGCAGGGCCATCATGGCCCTCTTGTTTATTTCTTAAAGTTATTTAGAAGTAAATGGGTTTCTGAAAAAGTCTGTTACTGGCGAGCTTACTTTCAGTTGTGATGCCTAATGTCAATGTTGATAGGTATTCTACTAGTTTAGGTTCAACTATGTTCATGTTTTAGTGGGAAGTGTCAAGTAACTTTTTATATTGCCCATTTGAACAGATGTTTCAAAAACCCAAGCACAATACATAACCTTATTATGCATATTTAAGAAGTTATTGCCCTTTATATATTCCATATTCCATACATGTACAAATTTCTGTTCTACTTATATCTTCCCTGGCATGTACATATGTTTTAAATGGCATTACAAAATCTAGCTTTAATGTGGGTTTCGCATTATCCCTTGTTTACTCTATATTTTACATATGATTGACAGACATTGTTGAATTTCCTAGGATACTGCTGTCAAACAAATGAATTGATTACTCTATATACTGTTGCAATAAAAGCTGGAGCTTGGCTGGAACAAGGAGTTCATTAATGCAAGTAGTTTCTGAAATTTGTTGGAGGATTTCCAGTAAAAATAATTAGTGTTACAAATAGTGGAATATTTTCCTCTGCAAAATCATTCACTTGTGGGCTTTAAAATGAATATTTCTAACACCATTTTTTTCATCATTTATTAGCATGTTATTTTCTTTGTATAATATCAAGTTGTGAAAAACTGTTGAATGCAATTGTGGAAAATCCGTTTTGAAGCAATATCAAAATATACGTTTGTAGGGTGTAACATCCATAATGTTGCATGTC
Organism: Lutraria rhynchaena; assembly: GCA_008271625.1. NCBI lineage: Eukaryota > Metazoa > Mollusca > Bivalvia > Venerida > Mactridae > Lutraria > Lutraria rhynchaena. The sequence goes on from VIBL01000410.1 coordinate 149,566, forward strand.
ATTTGTAAAAAAATATTGATTGCTGCAGAGTCCAATATGACTTGTTTGCCAAACCTTATTTTGACGGAATATATTGATATCGTCTTGGTTTTATGTGCTTATGGTATTCACGCAAACATATTGTTGGTTCAACATTGTTGGCCTGCGAGTTTCTATATCGTGTTCTTTAATTTAGTATTAAGATCCATGCATTTTATCCTGATCGTATACACGTTCATATGCAAGATTTACCTTTTTCATGCTCAAGATAATGGTTTTGCTAATTTATGAAATTTGTTATTTGTTTCCTGTCCAAAAGGAAATACATGTAGTTGCCTTCTATGTTTAATGTTTTTTAGCCTTTGTGTTATTTAGTTAACAATGTAAGACTGTATTTTATAAACTTGTTTTCTTTCATATGTATGACTTCTTCGTTCATTTTCTCCTCAGACTTTGAATAGCATATTTATGCTGTCCACATCAAAATTACATGCCATGCACTTAAATACTTTCTTATATAACATGAAGTGCACTTGTATTATATATATATTTATTCACCATGTATACACATATGTCTACGAAAGACTTGATGTTTTCTTCATTTCTACACTCCAAATGTGTTTACTTAATATAACTCTAATTTGATTATACGAGGGTTGTTCGATATGTAATGTATATTGAACCACAGCACAATAACGCTTTGCACGATTTCATGGATTTTGATACGCCTGAATAGCTCTATTCAATACCTTTTCCATTGGTATAAACTCGAGCCTTTAGCTCACCGCAGTTTAAACTTATAATCATTTGATTAGAGTCAGTCGTTCGTCCACTACATGATAATGTGCCATCACATACTTCTGAGCTTGTGAAGAAATTTTTGAAGGTTACCGTCTTGCCACACCCACCATACTCTCCAGATCTAACCCCATGCGACTTTTCCTTTTTTCCAAAACTTAAAAAGTTCTTATCTGATCGTCGATACAAGTCCCGACAGGCACTTGGCTCAGCCATCAGTCAGCGTCTCAGAGGTGTACCTAAATCAGCGTACCGTGACGCATTTCAGAAATGGATTCAGAGATTGGAATTATGTATTTCAAATCGCAGAGAATGCTTTGAAGGGGTGTAATGTTCCATTCCACTATTTGAGTTGAATGCCTTTGAAATATCGTACAATACACATTACATATCGAATGGCCCTCGTATTATTAAATTAAAGTTATATTAAAAAATTCTGGAATAGGAAAAAAAGTCTCATTTTCCTTAAAATCAAATCTATTCAATACACAGAAACATACAGTGATGATGATTGCATATTATTGCAATTAAAAATAGATTCCCACTCAACTAGCGCAATAGGGAGAGCGTACAGTGTGAGAACATCCAAATGGTGACTTCGAACCTCGGTTTGGCATGTTTTCCATTATAATTTGGTGGAAAACATGTCTAAGGTCTTATTTCTTCCACAACTGATTCTAGTGATTCATTTGGAAACTGTAACTGGCAGAGAACAAGGTTATCACCAGGTCATAATCTTAGAACCATATTTATGTTAATTGCCCGATGGCATATCAATGAAATTCTGTTGAAAAAGGCCAAAACCCGAAAATCAAAAGAATTTAGAAGAATGAATATTTTCAGCATTTATACCTTGTATATACATCCTTTTAAACGTATTCTGATTTTCTTAGTTCGTTACTTTCAAATGGTTCAGAATGGATAGAATAACTATCACAGAATTCTGTTTTTCTATAAATGCTTATTTTCATAACTCTCAGGCATTTGAAGCAGTCAGTTCCATCTACTCTTAAAATTGAAGATATTTCCACCAAACACGTTTTAGCTTACCTAAGCCCGTAAAGCTCGGTTAGCTATAGTCATCAGTCAGTATATTCCGGCGTCCGTCGTCCACACGTGGGGATTGTTAATGCACTAGTGGTCACACTTTTGAGCAACTCTTCATCAGACCGATCAGTATGTTCGTCTCAATGATACCTTGGACAAGTTCGGACATGGGTCATCTAGGGTCAAAAACTAGGTCACCAGGTCATATAGAATGGAAATGGATTTGATTGGATCTTCATGAAACTTTGTCAGAATGTTTGTATTAATGATCTTGTAAAATTTGGCGAATATGGGTCATCTCCGGTCAAAAGCTAGGTCACTAGGTCAGCGCACTAGAAAACCTTGTTATTGCTCTAGAGGTTGCAATTTTGATTGTCAGAAGGTTTGTTTTGATAATATCTTGGACAATTTGAACATGTGTCATCTAGGGTCATAAATTAGGTCACCAGATCAAATAACCGGAAAACATTGTTAACCCTCTAGAGGTCGCAGTTTTGATTGAATCTTCATCAAACCTTATCAAAATGCTTGTCTTAATGATATCATGATTATGTCCGAACATGGGTCATCTAGGGTCAAAAACTAGGTCACCAGGTTAAATCATAGAAAAACATTGTTAACACTCTAGGGGTCACAGTTATGATTGGATCTTCATCAAACCTTGTCAAAATCCTTGTCTAATGATATCTTGGTTAAATACGAACATGGGTCATCTGGGTCAAAAACTAGGTCACCAAGTCAAATCACTGGAAAACCTTGTTAACCCTCTATAAGTCACAGTTTTGACTGGAGGTTCACCAAACCTTGTCAAAATGTTTGTCTTAATAATATATTGGTTAAGTTCGATCATGGATCATCTGTGATCAAAAACTAGGGCGCCTGGTCAAATCACTGGAAAACCTTGTTAACCCTCTAGAGGTCGCAGTGTCATTGGATCTTCCTCAAACTTTGTGGGAATGTTTGCATAAATAATATCATGAAAGGTTTGAACATGGGTCAACTCATGTTAAAAACTAGGTCACTAGGTCAAATCTGCAATCTTCACTAAGGCGTGTGAAAAAGGGCCATCGTGGCCCTCTTGCTTTGTTGGTCGGAACATCCACGAAAATAAATGCCGTGATATCCATCAGTCATCCGAAAATTGTTGAATTTTAAATTGTGCCTCCACTTACGATACAATTTCCGGTATGTTCCTAAATTGAGAATAACATCAGTTGTAAAATATGTCCACTAAATTCAGTAAAAACGAAATAAGACTCCGTAAATGTTCAATATCAATTGATAATCATGATAAAATATTGTGAAATAAATTGATACGATGTAATGTGTTAACAGGAAAAGCTCACTAAATGCCTGAAAATGTCATGTGTCAAATTTAACACGTGTACTGCAGTATAGTACACGTATTTTAAGGGACATACGACTAATGTTTGACAAGTTTTGACAGGGTCCCCTTTTGACATGTGAAAGTCAATTCCCTGTATTTTTAGCTCACCAGAGCCGAAGGTTCAGGGTGAGCTATTAGGATGGGTAGGTGGATGCTCCGTAAGCCGTCGTCCGTTGTCTGGCGTCAACAATGGTCTTCTTCTAGGAAACCAATCGGATTTAATTCAAATTTGCTGTGCAGAAGTCTTTTGACGTTCTAAGTGTAATTAGCTCATATTATACCAGTTGGCCCCTTTTAGGGGTCACTAGAGCTAAAAATAGAAAAACCTTTAATCATCTTCTCATGAACCAATGGATAGATCATCACTAAACTGGTCTGTAGCATCCTTATACGGATTTTTATAAGATTTACTGTAATAAAAATGGTTGGCTCCTTTTAGGGGCCACTAGAGCTAAAAATGTCTTTCTTATGTTTCTATAAATGGATTATTACCAAACTTGGTTTTTAGCATCTTTAGATAGTGTTCTATCAGATTTGCTAAAAAAATGGTTGGCCTCTATTAGGGGCCGCTTGAGCTAGAAATAGAAATAGCTTTAAACGTCTTCTTCTCATGAACCAATGGATGGATCATCACCAAACTTGGTCTGTAGCATCCTTAGATGGTCCTCTCTGCAATTTACTGAAATAAATATGGTCGGTGGCTCCAATTTGGGGCCGCTGGAGCTAAAAATAGAAATACCTTAAAATGACTTCTTTCCATGAACCAGTGGTTGGATGATCACCAAATTCGGTCTGTGGCATCCTGCAGTCATCACAAATATTCCTTTGTAGTATCCTTTGATAGTCCTTTATTGAGTTTATTATTGTTCACCATTATTTGCCCACATGTGTACCTTTATTACCTTTTTAGTAACAAGTTAATTAACATTTACCACATTACATTAACATTCTGGTGAGCGATGCAGGGCCATCATGACCCTCTTGTTTGACTTTACTAGCGATTTTTGTATTGTAGAAATTGGTAAAAAACAAATCGGCAAATCATTTGTTTTGTTCCTAAAAAAAAACACCACGAATTTTCGACCCCACAAAATATGTATTTTAGTAACAACCACGACATTTTTGCACTACGAAAATAACTTGATGATTAATTTATTGAAATAAATAGGTATTATTATGTTACGTTAATCATCCAAATATCGTGATGTTCTATTAAATGCATCAATAGCATTTGCATGATTTTCAACAGATAAGTTCCGCTTGAATTCAATTTCTTAGCAAATGAGGAATAGGTCATCATCAAGTGGCGTACCATTAGTATCATTGCATTAGCATTATCTTGTTTATATGTTTATATACTAAATTTACAAATCTTACAAAAATGAATATTACTTGATACAAGTGTTATTTGTAATGTTTCATGTTCGGTACCAGCATTATGTATACTAATAACCTAATGTAGCAAATATTTTAGATATTAGATTGCCAAGTTTCTGTTTTATAAGGTATGGAGGCAATGTAATACATAGTGTAGACAAGACGTGCTTAAAACAGCAGATGCTTTGTACCCAGACTAAATTGAAATGGATTCAAGAATATGATACGTTCTGAAAGTAGCTAGTTTAACCCCATCTCAGTCAAGAATTTGATTTTAATTTCTTATTAAAACCATTTTACCATCCCTTTATGATTTATAACCATATATTATTTTTTTAAAGCTTGTGCATACGTGCGTATAGGCACGTACGCGCCTGTTTGAAATGCAAAGACTGTAATATGGAATTTCTTATCGGCCTAAATCCAATTTTCCAGATCTTTCGTAAACGGTCTTATTCATCACAGTATGATAACGTGGTCTTTAATAATTGTCAAACACAATAGATAGTTTAGTAGTAGAAGAAACATTGAAATTAGCAATAAATTGGGTCCAGTTTATGGTAGGCTTTATATTCGCAGTAAAGTAATATGTTCATACACGATATCATTTTCTTAGCAATTAGTAAACTGACGTTAGTTGTGCTGAGTTCATTGTTACGTACATTTGTAACGTATTTTTGGTCGGAGTGGTCTCTTATATAATAATCTATGACAACAATAGCAATTGAAAATGATGAAAGTAGTAGGGAATTGAGAATTCCAGGCTGAAAACCAATGTTTGTGGATGCGAATTACTTTTAAAACCACCCATGTTTATGGGTGCCCCAGGATTTGCCCAACCACTACAAACCTCCCATAAACATAGAGGATCATCCCAACCACCACAACCCCCCCATAAACATGGAGGATTCTCTCAACCACCGCAAAAACCCCATAAACATGGGAACGCGTTCTGGTTAGAACGGTTTATAATACAACTTTATGTGTCCTTTGGCGGAAAACTTAAATTCGTCGTACATTAAAGGGTATATTCCGATCCTCGTGTCCGGTGAATTAATATCGAATGACCACATTTTATTAATTATTCTTTTTCGATTTTCGAGACGGTCCCAAAATATTTTTGTTCTTCCATCACCCAGGTCCGCATGTAATAATCGTTGTTTTTCCACCGGATTATCTTTTCTCGTATACGTCAAATCAACGTCGAGCGTGTAACCCCCCCCCCCCCCGTCTTTTTAAGAAGCCAATGTTCTGTGCCGTACAAATGATCATCGCCTACAATAACGGGGTACGTTACTATGTTGTTACAAATAATATTTGTGTTCGGCGTTTTCACGAAGGCTGATATGAAAAAGTTGTATCGTTTATTTTTATTATTGGTCTTACATTAATTATAGTATCCGCGCTAACGTCGAGCGAAAGTAAAAGAGTATCTAATAGTTTATTTTTAAGAATTTTTATATGCGATTCTAGATGTAAAATTTTGGTATAATTTCCTACGACGGCTTTACCCACATCCATCTCTATTTTTTTCGATGATCGGATTCAGATCTTTCTCGTCTATTTTCCAATTCTTTCTTTAAATTGTCTACCCCCTTCTCAATATCTCCCGGTAATTTCCGTTCGATTTTATCCTCAATGGTTTCGCTATCCAACGCCCATTCTTTCTTAAGTTTATTCAGTTCAGTTTCCATTTTTGGTTCATAGTCATATCCCCCAAATGTGCTTTTACCGTCGTTACAAAGGCTTTATCAATTTCCGCCTTTGCTCGTTCCAAGTCATTTTCGTCTACGTATGTTTCCAACTCTTTTTGTAAGATTTTCCACTCCTTTTTTGCATCACCCTGTAATTTCCGTTCGATTCAATCCTTGATGGTTTTATCATCATTCGTCCACTCCCTTTTTAGTTTATTTAGTTTAGCTTCTAATTTTCGTACGTTGATGTAATCTCTCAGATTTTCGTTTATTCTCGTTACCAATGTTTTACCAATTTCCGTCTTTGCCCGTTCCAATTCATTTTCGTCTACTTACGTTTCCAACTCTTTTTTAAGATCTTCCACTCCTTTTTTACATCGCCCTGTAATTTCCGTTCGATTCTATCCTCGATGGTTTCGTCATCCAACGTCCATTCTTTCTTTAGGTTTTCCAGTTGGGTTTCCAAATTTCGTTCGTTGTTACATTCCCTCAAGTATTCTTTTATTTTGTTGACAAAAGTTTGCTCAATTTCCGTCTTTGCTCGTTCTAGTTCGTTCTCGTCTACGTACGTTTCCAAATCTTTTTTAAGACTTTCTGCCCCTTTTTCGATATCATCCCCCACATTCTCTTCTATTTTATCATCGATGTCAGTCAGTGAATCTTTTATATATCTTAATTCGCGTTTTTGTTTATCTAGACCGTAATCACGCACCATCTTGTTTCCCCGTTTTATCACAAATGCCTTGCTCGTTGCATCACCTCCGTCTGTGGGGGTACTAAGATTCGTAATCTTTTTTCCAAACATATTGGTTCTCCCCCTTCTCAGAAAATTGTTACTTATATACGATAAAGACACGTCAGAAACGAACGTGAGTTTATGGCATTCGTCCAAATTTATCGACGGATATTTTTAATTCGTAAATTCGCGCATTAAGTCGTAAATTCGCGCATTTTGAATTTTAGAAAAAAAAATAAAATACTGAGGCGAATCATTCCGTTTTTCGCTACAGCGCGTGTCATCACTGGACCACGTACATGTTAATTACAGTGGCGCCCTTTTGTTACCATGGTTAATAAACAATATGACAGTTGTCACAGATAATTGCTTGTTAATTGTCTCTTTATATGGACAAAACGTGTCCGAGATCAAAGCATGGATTAGCATGTAACTTAGGTAACTTCGGGTCCACATCTTGTAATGGCGCTCGAGCAATTACTAAAAAAAACAGTAAAAGGTGCGAATAATCCCCGTCATTAGGAATGGTTTTGAAACATACAATTTATATTTTGTTTCATTATATTCTTTTCTACACGCTCTGTATCGGAACCGGGTCTTCCTGACCCAGCCGATACTTCAACTCCAAAGAAAATACCAATCACTAAATATGTGTATTCTTTCTTTGTTGGGAAATACCATTAACGTTTTTCCAAAAAGGTATGTCTCGTTTCCCTTTTAATTTTCGAAAAAAAACTTAACTTCTCGCTAATCGAGATTAACATATCCGGACGTAGGTACACAACTGACATAGTATTCGGACAATGAAAAATTCGCGCAACAAACGTAGCGCGAAATACGCGAAAATTCGTCCTGCGCGAACAAAAATGATACCACAGTAATTCCGTTTCCTGGCTAGAACAATCTGTAATACAATTATTTGTGTCCTTTCCTTTTTCGACGTAATTTGGTCGTTCATTAAAAGGAAAAGCGTTGAATTCGTCTTTTGGTCGTTAATATCGAACGACCACGTTCCTCTAACCTCTCCTTGAAGGAGTTCGTTTTCCCTATTTTTTTTCTTCCATCGCTAAGGTTCGCCGCAAAAATATCCTATAAAAATCCTCGTCTATTATGAATGGTGATCCCAAAATCAATGTCGAGCGAGCCAGCTTCCCTCGTCGTACGTGCTATGGGGGTACTCGAAAAAATCGTCGTAATTGATTGACCTCGGAAATGAGGTATTTTTAATTTCTTTGCCGCGTCCATCAATTTGAAATTGTTGAGAAGTTTATTAGGCAAAATTATTTTCCCGACTTTCATATTTTTTCTTAATGATTTTATGCGTTGATTCGCAAATGCCCTATAGCCGACGTGTAAATTTTATCCGGTAAAATGATTATTTTATCGTCTTCGCCACTTAGCGCGACCTTATTAACTTCCTCCGTATACATTTCGTGACTGCGGCTTTTTAAAATATTCATCTTTTGCAATTGTTCCTCATCCGTAAACAAGCAAGTTTTATAATCCTCGAAAAGGATGCTCTTTTCCACGACGGCTTTTTTCATTCCTTTGCATTTTTTCTCTTCTTCTCCTTCGAGCATTTTAAACGCGTATAATTTAGCTCTAAGTTCGGCAAATTCTCGAATAATTTTCCCGCCCGCTTCGTCTTTAAACATGCCTTTTACTTTTTAATTTACTCCTACTTCGATTCCGGACGGATGATTTTCGGGGAAATTACTCGTGCCAAATTTATCTTTGACGTCCCCGGAAATGTCTTTATAAAAATCCTTCGTTTCGATTTCGTAAATTAAACTATCCGTATCGGTAAACAACAATTTGGCTTTTTCTCCGTATTTTGGTTTAATGTATCCGTAATGGAAATCGTACATGAGCGTTTTACTTAAATCCAAAATACACATACCGAGAAAAACCGGCTTGTCGAACGTTAATTTAGTCTTTTTCATATGCATCGCGATGAGATTTTCGTCAAAGATGGTGATTCCGTTAAAATTTGGTTTCGCCACCAATTCTTTCGCTTTCGTTCTATCACTAACCAATTTGAGATCCGTTCTATTTCTAATATTTTCCATCGTTTTCCCGAAAACGGAGTTATTCATCAATTTAAAAAAGTCCTTTTCAATCTCGTTCGTCGCCTTCGCCCTCAGATTCGTATTTAAATCGATATACGTTTTCTTCCACGCGCTTTCCTCGAATTTAATTCCTCGATGATTTTTTTTAATTTTCAACCCCAATCTTTGGTAATGTTTAGACTTTCATGATGAATTACATATTTCTTTTTATCGTTCAAATTCGGTATCAATTTGTCCACTTTGTCTCTCGTTAAATGTTCCGGCGTTAAAGGATAACCATTATGTAAATCGTGCAACTCTTTCGGGTATTCTAAATCGACTTCCAAAATACAAGGTATATTTTTCCAGTTTTCCAATTTGCGCATCCATTTAAATCCGCGAGTTGGTAAAGGTTGGCACATTGCCCACACGTACAAGTTGTTGGCGTCAAAATGAGTTATATATTTTGTCGTTTTTTCGGGATCGTACTTATCGCCCATGTACGGATTATTCGCTTCCCCGTATCTCGTCGAAATCATGGAGATCCCACCTCTCAACCCTCTTTCGAACATGAGTAACATGTCGGGGTCTGTCAACAATTCTAATTTTATTTCCGTCATTTTCAACATGGCGTCATACGCCAATCCCGGTGCGGTATAATACCACGCGGGATCCAATCCGTATTTCTTTTCAAACACGTTTCGAAAACGTCCGCCAGCAACAAAACGTCAGTTACATTATACAAATCGTGATAATCTCTCAGGGTTGATATGTTAAAGGCTTCACACACCTCTTGCGCGTGAGCGTATTTTTCGTTACCAATCCCTTCATCATTTAATCCCGAATAGAACGCTTCTTGTGGCGGTAATTTCGTTTCCTTTAATCTTTCCGCGGAATCCATATATTCGTACGGGTAAACGCCTTTCTTGAGTAATAATTTAATTTTCGTTGACGCTCGTCTTGATAATATTTATTTACGCTCAAAAATTGGTCTTTGGTCAAACTGGAAGCCATAAATTTAAAGCTGTCGATAAACCAAATTTGGTGATTTGTCAGTTTTTCTTCGATGCCTTTAATATAGGTACCAACTGGTATCGTTTTCGTAAAACTAATATATTCTTCCACGGTTTTCGCAATACAATCAATGTCACCTTCGCTTTCCCGAGATTTTTGACGAATAAATGACTGTCGTACCCACACGGATTGTGAAACACTACCGGGAGGAAACTCGGTTTCCTGTAGTTGAGATTGCATTTATTATGCGCTGCCCCTCTGTATTTCCCGGCGTAGTGGCAGTGATTGCGAACCTTTTTATTTTTACAACTATCACACCGCTTATTTCTTTCTTCACAAGGACGGGCTTCCTTGGCTTTGGAAAACGTTCCTCGACAAATCCAACATTTCTTAGCTCGTTCGAAATTTACTCGGTTTTCTTGATCAAATATCATCTTCCTCGGAGGAATATTACAAAGCTCCCTTACGTCGTTTTCCAACATTTCGACAAATTTCTGCGCAACATCTTCATCATCCGTTTCCGCGGTGTAAATAACCGGGGCTTTTAAGAACACTTCATCGTCGAAACATTTTATATAATAACAAAAGCCCAACGGAACGTGTCTATGATATTGTTTCGTATAACTCTTTTCAGGGCTTGGAGCACGCGTATCCATGGGTTTGAGACAACTTTCAAAATCGGCATATACCACGAAAGGAACTCGCATCAACCTATTAAAATTTTTAAACTCGATAGACGAGTCTGGTTTTTGGCATTACGACCCTTACGCATTCGTTCGAATAGCAATATTCCTCGTGCTTGTCCAACACCTCCTGCGAAGTGAACGGATTTTTGTCGTTGTCAAAAAAAATACCGTGATGGTTACAAATCTGCGAAGATAATGATCTACTTTTATTTTTTATTAAACTGTTGTTTTCAGGTATATCGGATTTTTAAAATCAGGCTTGTTAGGTCTGAGGAGATAAACATCCGATACAACTTTTTTTAAAGTCGTAAGCTTTTCTGGAGCGGCTCTTATAATGGTTTGTGGCGTTTCCGCCAACCATTTTGTCCAATCAATTGTGGCTTTTATCGATTTTTCACCATCTTTTTCACGGTTTGCGCCGCGGTTGTAGCGATTCTCGGGATGAGGGTAGGCTCATTAATATTTGTCGTCTGTTCATCGAGTAACGAACTCATATGTTCCGTACCTTTTAATAAAGTTTCCAACTCGGCTTTCCTGAGCCTCGTATAGCCGCGATAGCCGCGTTGTTTCGCGATCTCTCTTAATTCTTTAACCGTCGGCATTTTTGTTTTATTCGCAAAAAATTTTCTTTAGACAATTTTTCATTTTTGGCGATAGCTCACGAATAATTTTTTCCGGATTATATTACTACGATTAGTAATATAATCTTTCACCATCCTGAAACCATTTAAGCATTCCGTGGTTTCAAATAACTTTAATTTCGTATTTGTTTTCCCAGACCCTTCCTTTATAAAAAATATAATCCCGGCGTAGGTGGATGCTCCGGTGTCTGGCGTCTGCCGTCAACAATGGTCTTCTTCTCAGAAACCACCTGTCGGATTTACTTCAAATTTACTGTGCAGAAGCCTTTTGACGTTCTAACTGCAATTTGCTCATATTATACCAGTTGACCCCTCTTAGGGGTCACTAGAGCTAAAAATAGAAAAAAAATTTAATCATCTTCTTTTCATGAACCAATGGATGGATCATCACCAAACTTGGTCTGTAGCATCCTTATAAGGACTTCTATCAGATTTGCTAAAAAAATATGGTCGGCCCCTTTTAGGGGCCGCTAGAGCTAAAAATATATAAACCTAAAATCGTCTTCTTCTCATGAACCAATGGATGGATGATAACCTAACTTGGTCTGTAGCATTCTAAAATGGTCCTTTTTCGAGTTTGCTCAAATAAATTTGGTCGGCCCCTTTTAGGGGCTGCTAGAGCTAAAAATAGAAATACCTTAAAATGACTTTTCTCATGTTTCTATGGATGGATTATTACCAAACTTGATTTTTATCATCTTTATATTGTGTTCTATCAGATTTCTGAAAAAAAATGGTTGGCCCCTAGAGCTAAAAATAGAAATACTTTTAAACGTCTTCTTTTTATGAACCAATGGATGGATCATCACCAAGTTTGATCTGTAGCATCCTTTGATGGTCCTTTTCAAGCTTACTCAAATAAATTTGGTCGGCCTCTTTCTATGGATGGATTATTACCAAACTTGGTTTCTAGCATCTTTAGATTGTGTTCTAACAGATTTGCGAAAAAAATGGTTGGCCCCTATTAGGGGCCGCTGGAGCTAAAAATAGAAATACCTTTAAACGTCTTCTTTTCATGAACCAATCAATGGATCATGACCAAACTTGGTCTGTAGCATCCTTAGATGGTTTTTTCTCAAGTATGCTCAAATAAGTATGGTCGGCCCCTATTAGGGGCTGCAAGAGCTAAAAATAGAAATATCTTAAAACGACTTTTTCTCATTTTCTATGGATGGAATTATTACCAAACTTGGTTTTTAGCATCTTTAGATAGTGTTCTATCAGATTTGCGAAAAAAATGGTTGGCCCCTATTTGGGGCTGTTAGAGTTAAAAATAGAAATACCTTTAAACATCTTCTTCTCTTTGTTACCAAACTTGGTTTTTAGCATCTTTAGATAGTGTTCTATCAGATTTACTGAAATAAAAATGATTGGCTCCAATTAGGGGCCGCTAGAGCTAAGCATAGAAATACCTTAAAATGACTTCTTTTCAAGAACCAGCGGTCAGAAGATCACCAAATTTGGTTTGTGGCATCCTTCAGTCATCACGAATATTCTTTTGTAGTATCCTTTGATGATCCTTTATCGAGTTTATAATTGTTCCCCATTATTTGCCTACAAGTGTACCTTTATTACCTTTTTAGTATCAAGTTAATTAATATTTATTCTGGTGAGCGATGCAGGGCCATCATGGCCCTCTTGTTCTTGAGATCTTTCTTTATTCGTTTCATTTTTTCTTTTAATAATACATCATCAAAATCCCACTTTTTGTGATCGATCGATCAAATGTGGGATTTTGGGGGTGTTTGAACTCCATATCATTGACGCATCTAATCATATACTCGTCGTCATCAATGTTACGTTGTTCGAAGTCATTTGTGACAGAGCGATCAAATACGGGATTTCGAGTGTGTTTAATTCCAGCGAATGAGACACGTCGTACATCAGGTTGTTGTTTTTCTGCCATTTTTAATTATAAACGGGTTATCCATAAATCACACTCATTTTATTTCCGTCAGACTTGAAATTGAGTAATTTGTCGCTAATTACGGCAGCGAAGGCTTCTGTGTGTGCGGGTACGTTGGCGTTAAATTGCGCTTTGATTTGGATGTCAGTGACGGAATATTTCATTCTTCTCTCTGTTTGCTTACGACAAACACGAACGAGGGGAAAAGGGCTTTGTAATCGTACGGCGAAATATTGGGGTTGGATATTAATCCGTCCATTTCGTAAAATTTGGATCTGAATAAAGCGGCATCTCCGTAAGCGCGAGCAAATTTATATTGACCGAAATCGAGTTGATAATCCACTTCGACGTATCTGTCAGAATCATGTACATATTTTTTATATCCGCGTGGTCTTTTTCGGTTTGAAAACCAACTATAATCCAACGATTTTTTTCGGGGCCACGTAAAACTCGTAGATTGCGGAACCGTTATACAGTCGCATTGTCTCATTCGGTAACCTACGGGGAGGTTGGTCTTATCCTCAATCACTTTGTACAATTGAAACTTTTCGGCGTCTGCGGGTTGGACGTGTGGAATTAACCAAGACACCATGCTGAGATTCACTCTCCCAGCATCCGCCGCATTAGCTCTAAAGATGGCGTCATCGTCAGATTTCCTCATCAAAGTGAAGGTTTGTTTCATGCCGGATAAAATTTTATCGTAATCTTCGCAAAATCCGAAAATGTGTTTTAACGGAACTAAACGTGCCCTTTGGATCAGGGTATACAATTAGATGCTCTTGGTGAACGTTAAATCCAGTATTATTGCCTATATGCGCAGCTGGGTTCGTATCTTTGTACCACAACTGATTCAAACCATGGGATTTGGAAAAGTCGTCTGGATATTTCAACACCCCCCAACATGGTACTGCATTGTTCCGGATGAAACACGGATTCAATCTCTTGACCGGAAAGTCGATATTTGATATTGTTGAAAAGATACATGAGGCAGTTATTCGTTAACGCGGCGTTGTCACCATTCGCGTAAGCCGTCCCATCAGCGTTCGTGAACCTACCTTCAAATAACAAATATTTTTCGCTCGGATGGGTGAATAAATCTTGGGTTTCTATATTAATTCGGATTTCGCCTGGATCATGTAAATTGGTTCCCGTGATTGGTTCGTATTCGTGAAATTCGTAACTTTCTATACTTTCGTCGGTTGGAAGGGGTTCGGTAATTCTTAGAATATTTGCCATTCTTTTACTTCATCCGATTTGTTTTTTTTTTACATCGTATCAATTATGATATAAAAACATTTAAACTAGCCAAAATTGTGGAAAAGATTTTTCCGTCGTAACGTAAACCCTCTTGAACTTGATGAACGTCACTTTGTTTTTAGACGGTTCTTTTTTCGCGTAAATTTTATTTCCGTATATTAGCTTTATTGGTTCGTAACTGTGTTCATCCAAAAATTCGTTCGTCTCCTCTTCAAACATTTTCACCAAATCCTCTTGTCCGTCGTTAAGTTTCACGACAGCTTTTTGATAATCGTAATTTCGTGATTTCGGCATCATCAAACATAAAATGTTCGTTTTTGACATAAATCATGGCCGAGCCGTACTTTTCGTACAAGTGACGGGTAAATTTGAGAGTAGACATTTTTATATATGTACATTATAAGCTTTATAAAACTTTCGAACTAAATCTTCGATCCCGTTCCCATCAATTAGCGTGCTGAGGGGAACGAGGACGGCTGCTGGTTGGACGGTAGTTGGAGCTGTAATATGGTTTTCTATAATTGATTTAGATTTTGGTGTTAAAATTTTTTCGACCACTTTCTTTCCGGCGGCATCCAAAGCTTTTTTTACCAGCTTCCTTAGCAGCTGATTTTCCTGCCTCTAAGGCCGACTTCGCGACTAATTTGGCTGCAGCTTGCGTAGCTCTGTGAGTAAACAAACTGGCGATGAAGTCAAATATACCGCTTCCACCGTATCGGTAACGTCTCACAAAGCCGTGATTTTTCGCAACTAATATCCTTTAAATGATAGATGACATTTTTTATTTTGAGTGGCGTTTAAGATATTTTGACTCGCGAGCTCGTTACAAATGGAAATCAGTTCGTCTTTAACGCCCGTATTTCCCGCCTTTTTACTCGCCATCAATAAATCGAACCTTTCGAGAAGCGAATTGGGATCCGAGAGACTCGAACCGGAAGGCTCGCCTTTATAAAGACGCCTACTTTCCCAAATGGGACCAATGATATTTTTCCGTTTATACGACCCGCTAGCCTTCGGGCGATAAGTACTGGCATCATGCTTTCGGTAAATAGCATTCGTTTTAAATAAAAACTCGCCGTAATTACCGTAGTCTTCAAGGGTGTATACTGCCTCCGGCGTCTTAGATAATCCCCGCGTGCCTGGATATTATCCACATTGATACCATCATCTTTGATAGTGACGGGCTTAATGCCTAAATAAAAATTACCATCATCAATATACAAGCCAAACGTTTTATCAACCCCGGATTTGTCGGCATACTTTTTTTTAAATATTCAGACGCGGTTGGACCAAAAACTTGAACAAACCTAGAAATCCCCCTTCAATTTTTAAATTGTTCGCCAACTGCGCGCGACTCATTTTTATAGTGACGCCAACACCTTCGTTCATCGCCCGTTGTATTTTATTCGCTTGAGTTCGCGAAATCGCGATAAGATCATTTCCCCGAAGATCTTCCTAAACGTATACTCCTAGAAGTGCCAGCGCGTATCGCTCGTTGTATTTTATCTTTCTGCCCTTCGGAAATGTTAACTTATACGTTTATATAGCTCATGTTTTTACATTAAACGAGTAACTTTTTAAATTTCGCGAATATGGAAACTAATTGTGATATTTTCACCGCGTAAATTAAGTAACGTGCCATTTTGATCCGTAAGTTTTGTTTCAATATTGTGAATCGTATCTTAAGTGATGGGGAGATAAACCAAATTTGCGGCAGTTTCGACAATTTTGTAAACGGGACTCACATTGGGCAAAACAGTATAAATCGTATTTTGCGTCGAACCGTTGACATAACTGGCGGCAATAATATCTATATCAACTCGGATGGCATTGATGGAAAGAACATCTACAACATTTTCGTATTCGTGAAGACAGGATCGATATGCCTAAAACTTAAAACTTTACCGATGGAATTTGGGTGTCTAAAATCGACGATAAATTCATCTTCTATGTCTATTTAGATTTCAGCGTATTTGGATTTGCTGATATAGACACTTTGCCGGTATGGCCGTCTTGTTTCATCCGTTCCTGTATAAACCGGTCAATATTAATAATGTAACTCCCCTCAGGGATCGTAAATAATAGCCAATTTTTACCACCATCGTGAGAATATCAAAAATGGTTGTTGTCACCCGTAATATTCGGGAAAGAATAATACGTCTCGAGGTTAACGAGCGCAATTTCATACTGTTTATTTTTCTCAAGTTCTAACGGCGGATTAAATCTCGTTTTAAACTGCGTAGTATTATCCGAGACGATAATTTGGAAAGAATTTTTGAGGCTAGTATTTTTCGCGATAATTTCTAATAATTGATCCATTTTTCATATTAACCCCAAGCCGTTTAGTTCGCTTCGCTTGCAAAAAAATCCACAATCTTTTTTGACGATAAATCGATGACGACAAAACCGTACGGTTTTCTCCAAGCATCGACACACAATTTCCGAAATTCTTCTTTGCTCATATCTTGACTAACGTGGTCGCTGTAAATGTGGTTGAGATTTTTTAAATCTTGGGGAAATAAACAAATAAAATTTGCGTTTTTCCCGTATCGTCTGACGCGGGAGTTTGAAATAATTTTGCGAAAGATAAAAACAATCGACGTTGCTGTGGCAACCTCGAATATAATAAGACTCGCACTTGTTTTGTTTTTCCAAAAGTAAATCGTCGAAAATCATTAAATTTTTATCTTTTGAATCCAATTCGCATTGGTCGGGGACATCATCAGCGTTTTCGTAAAATTCACATTCTAACGCCTCTCGTTTTGGTTTATCACGCGTCAAAGCGTCAATAAATTGATCCGGGAGAACGTCTCTCGCAGTAAATTCCTCACACATTTCGAAAAGTCGTAATATTTCAGCTTTTGACAACTTATTTTGAAAAGCTTTATTGACGAGACGATACTCGGTTTGAAATAAACTTTTACCGAAAACTTTAAGTTTATCGTAGTCTAATCAACCCGGCAGAAGTAATAGGTTGAGTAATAGAGTTGTTTTACTGCAACAGGATTTCCCGACGATAACTCCGCGAATACTTTTTGGTAAGAGCGGATGATTATTTCGTTTGGCTGTCGTATTCCAAGATAAATCCTTTATTTCCATTTTATTTAAATAGAGAAAAGCTTATAAATAAAATGTATTGCGTCAAATGTAAAGAAGTTACGGAAACAACAAATCTTGAAAATGTAGTTACAAAAAATAATAGAGCCATGAAACGGCAAAAATGCGTAATATGCTGGACGACAAAAACCCAATTTACAAAAATGACGGGTGGGTCAATTTTAAACAGTGCGATAAATAATTTGCCATTTGAAATGCATTTACCCGGACATAATTTTACGGGGCCAGGCACAAAATTACAAAAAAGATTAAATCCGGAATTAACGCCGAAAAAAAAGTGGAGCAAACCTATAAACAGAATTGATAAGGCGGCGTATCATCATGACGTATGTTATTTATAAAATAAATACACGGCGGCGAGAAATAAAGACTGCGATAAAAATATGTTGGAGGAGATGAAAAATATTTATGATCCGACTCTGCGAGAAAAAATGGATAGATCAATCGTTAAAAAAATCATCGGTACAAAGATGAGATTCGAGATGGGACTTAAAAAAAAGTTAAAATGGACCGACGATTTAGCGGAAGAATTACACAGGCATGTTGTTAAAAAAATTCCTAAAAGACGCGTACGCGTAAATGGCATTGACGAAATGTGGGCCGCAGATTTGGTATATATGCAGGCGTTCTCGAAATTTAACCGCGGAATCAAACATCTGCTGGCCGTTATCGATATGTTTTCCAAATACGGTTGGTTAATTCCATTGAAAGATAAGACTGGAAAATCGGTCGCGACTGCGTTGAAAAAGATATTTAAGGAAAGAAGACCGCGAAAAATGTGGGTCGATAAAGTTAAAGAATTTTACTATAAAGACGTACGGGGTCTAGTGGAATTATATTCAGTCCCGAGACATTAACTGCTTCAAAGAGTATATACTTGGGATGGCCAAATCACTTTCAGGTCTGAGTATACACTGCATTTTAGATAGTGTTCAACCACCCAAATTGAATGACAACTCAAACAATATCCAATTCTGAGTAACGCTGCAACTTAAGATATTGTCCTTATTGTCACATAAAGTCTACGAGTAAAGCAGCTGCAACATTATTATTTAACGTCTTAACACCACGGAGGCTCCTCACAGACGTCCTACAATTATACAGTCACCGGCTTCATATATACATAGCACTGCATGTTACAATCAACGTGATTGGCTTATGATTAACAAAGACTTTGATTGGTTAATGTCTAACGAAAAGGCCAATTGTCTAATGAAACTAAAATTAATTATCGTTGTCATCATTGATTAATTAAAGGATCTAAGCCATTTTCTTTACATATTTTATTCTAATATAGTATGGTTTTCAAATTATTGCCGCCAAAATACTGAGAATTATCTGCTGCTTTATAGGAGGTAATAAGTACGGATTACTACGAAAGAAGTTAATGGGTTTGCATATAATAGAGAAAAATCTTCTATGATATGTAAGCAGATTCATGTTATTTTTTCTCGGTGACACCATTATTACCAAAGTCTAATGGACTCCACTATCTGAATGTGATCAACATTAAAATCATTCTTATTAGGTATGCAATATTTGGTCCTTTCACAATGATCTAACGTTAGTATTTTAACCGATCATCTAACTCCACACCTTTATGTAATTAAATATGTGAACGGAGGAAGCGAAGAACAGTCAAGAATTATCTAGAGTAGCAGTATCATACATATCAGGAGCGGTTTGGGACTTGAGTCCCCTGAAATCTGGCAAGCGTAAGTAAAAAATTAAATAAGTAAAATAAAAAACGTCAAATGTGCTTAAAGTTTATTTGAAGGCTTTTAATCCATGTCAACTCATGTTCAAATCTAATTCATACATAAAGAGCATTCGAAGAATTCAAACTATATTTAACTTTTCCACCAGTTGGATAGTAGCATCGTGAAAAAATCATTGTTGGTAAACACAATTACAATTATTAATGTTTTTGTTAAACCCTTCTGGCACGCTTTTCACAATGTTGCAATGTATGAGGCATGTACGCATAAATAAAACAATGAACATAGGGTCTATTAGATATATAATATTTTTTGTTCGTTTTTGATATGAGAAACAATCTGATTAAGACTACAAACACTATTACAATTATGACAATAACATTAATCCAATTATTAACAAAACAAGAGGGCCATGATGACCCTGCATCGCTCACCAGAATAAATGTTAATTAACTTGTTACTATAAAGGTAATAAAGGTACACTTGTGAGCAAGTAAATGGGAACAACAATAAACTCGATAAAGAACCATCAAAGGATACTACAAAGGAATATTTGTGATGATTGAAGGATGCCATAGACCAAATTTGGTGATGATCCAACCATTGGAGAGGCAAACCTGAAAGTTTACGTTGTGTATAGTTACCGCACTGTCACAGGAAAAGACAGTTTCATAATGGACATTTGACTTAGTAAATACTTCCAACAAGTCATCGGTTATAAAGAGGATCATGTATTTACGGCGTGGGAACGTCCGCACCCGATTTTATAAACATTGCTTAAATTAAAACATGGGGGTTGTATTTGGGCGGGCAGACGTTTTGTGATGAAGGTAGACGTCTCTCAAAGATGATATCCATCCGGATAGATCTGACAGTTTTTGTTTTCAACGTTAAGTGAAAGGTTTCTGTAAAACATTTAAGTTGCTATTCTTCATAATTTATTCTACATACGCTTACAGACCATGTTATATCCGTATTCTTCTGTAACTAGCTAGTATTTCTACCCAAATATCTGTATTTAAATTTCTGTTTCAGACTCATCTTGCAAAGAAGACATGAGACTAGCGGTTCTGCACTGTGTCGAGCTTATACGAAGGTATGAAACGAAAATACCTATCATGACTGGAGCCAGATAACATACCGTATGTCCTCAACACATCGCTTTCCGAGATCTGATGAGGGACAAGATAGATCCTGAAACCTCCCGTTGTAAAGAGAATACCGGTATTTCTACCATTTACCAATGCCACGAACAGTTCTTAACGAAAAGGAGAAAACATTCTCATAGAATTTGATGTTAACCTTACAGCTTTACCTTTGCATTAATCCTTGCACCCCGAACAGGCAACCCAATTTTGTTATGTTAACAGAATGATACAAATGATTCCGTCATTATCACGATGTATGCAGTTAATACAGTCTCGGATTTTTTGACAATACATCCAACACATTTATTCACCAAATACGCTACTACAGTGGAACCCCGCTAAACCGGACCCTCGCTAAACCGGACTCCTCACTAAACCGGACGATTTTCAAAGTCCCAACTTTTTCTCTATACAAAATACCTCGCTAAACCGGACCCTCACTATTCCGGATACCGGACGCCTTTTTCAGAAAATTTGAAGTTGACCAGCACAATTTCATCTAAAACGGACGGTAATTTTGGAAGATGTCATAAATTACTTGTTTATTGGAGATTTAGAGTGTCACATGTGTTTTGATAGGAGACTGCTTCAGGGTCTGTGTACTAGGTGTCAGACGGATTATTGATGTTTATTGCTGAAAGGGCGGGCCCTGCATGATTGAACAAATTTATGAAAAATACATTAATTTTGTTTAAAGAATTATCATTATTATTACTATTTTGCGAGTTTTTAACATGAATTTGATTATCATGATAAGAGATGCTTATTTAGACAAGGTCCTTTAATACAAAACATTACATTAATCTACAAATTAGAATAATTATTTACTGCCATCCTTATAGCCTGATCAAAGGCCCAGTTAATGGTGATAATCTTGTTTGTTACTCAATCATTTACTCATCATGGTCAATGATTGCTGATTGATTTTAATACTGTAACAGATAATTGATTTTAATAACAGATATGATGGGTGATTTATCAAAAGGATTAAGCGTAGGTGTCCTGTTTTGGGTGTAAATGGCTAATCAAAGACAAAGTTGTTTAATTTGATTGTTTGTTGCTCAAATTAAAGATCAAGGACAATTTTCACAAGTTATTTTATTTTTAAAGATCAAAGAAATGCATTTCTGGGGATTTTTTTCATGCATCCCATCAGTATTGCATTAGCTACTGTCATGTCACAACCTCCATCTAAACGTCGTAGAACTGAATTGTCCCTTGAGGACAATATAAATCTCATTAGAGATTCTGAAAAAAATCCTTAGCCTTCAGCTAAGGTGAGTTTTCATTCTGATATTAGATCTAATCCATTTCTGACTTAGCAAGGTTATTTAAAATTGGCAAAATACTATTATACAATGTACTATTTTAAAACACATATTCATACACAGAAAGATAAATCCAATTACAACAATAAAAGCAAATGAGCCAAGTAGTACATGTATATCACTTCATATTATATCAAACACAGCTAGTCTGAGGGTTGAATTGCAGACAGGTGAAGATTCTCGTAGCTTTCGCTCTCACCAGACCGATCTGAAATAAATAATAGAGTATTCAGAGTACAATCCGTGAAAAAAGGGAAATATTATTTTTCGGATGAAATCACGTACATGTTTTGATGTATTATATTTTTATCACTAGACTAGTGCGGGGTAGCACCACTGGGTGCGATTCAAACCCCTGCAGCTTATTTGCTTCTTTCTGTTTTGATGCAAAGACTTGTTCCACTTGTTCTGTATTTTTGTATGATGAATAGGTTTTTATGTGCTCATATATGGTCAATTTTTGTCTGTTAGTCTGCTAGGGATGGTCAACATTTTTTTTATAAAACTTTTAAATATCGAGGTGAAACTGTTCAACTAGGTAAAATGAATACTATATGCACTGTATTACGCGCTCTGTTTGATGAGCATCATTTATCAACGGACAAGAGTTTAAAAAATTAATTCATTCAGTGGAAGAAAAGCTCGCAATTTTATATTTTACACTGCGCGTGGAATATGTTCTTTCTTTTCTGAAGTCACGAGGTTTTATTCACTTGTTTCTATTCCAATTACCGAATTGTAAAGCGATCATGTTAAGTGAAGAAGATCGCTTGTCTGATCGATGACCAAGTCAAGCGTTACTTGTACAATGGAAATAGCAAATTTTACAAACATTTAACAGATTGTTTAAAAGTACTGTTTGGAGATTATTTAACCCACATAGTTTCCTTATAGTTAAATAGAAACGTTTCCGTAGATTACAGTGATAACGTAAAATCTAGAAAAATATCTACATGCATATTGCATTCATCATATCGATTGAAAGAAATGTATTTGTCTTTTTTATTTATACCCTAAATGTTAGGAACATCAATATACTTTAACATTTGATGACACTGAGGAGAATCGCAGCAACTCAACTAGAACACGTTATTCTCTTCCGACCAAAGATAATAATTGTGATTCCTTAGCTGAGTATAATAACGCCTTCATATAATTTAATTCATGAACATTTGTTATGTGTCATTATTTAGATCCTCATGATCTGTCTTGGAACACGATTATTTAACTGTAACAACATGGTTCATTTTTTCGAAAAACAAAAACATTTGATATCTATGAACTGTTTGCTCATGGGACTTATTTTAAAGTGCAGTTAAGTACCTGGATTTGATGTCAATGTTGAATACACGTCACTAATACTTTTGTCACCGAGATGCTCATATGCAGGTGTCCTGAAATTACAAATCGCTCTCCAAAATAATTCTACTATTTTTTTACAAAATGCTGTTTATTCATTATTCCGAATATCAATAAACAAAACTTTCTGATATCAAAACAATGCGAAGGAATACACAATGTGTTACAAACTTTGTCTTAGCATTGGATGTGAACGTAATTAACATGGAACATTGTACGCGTGTGGCTATCATTAAATTTTCCTGTTATAGCATATTTTCAAAATACATGTAGAGCTCTACTTAGTTCAAACACAGACTAAAACATGTAAGAACAATCTGCTTGCTAAAGAGAGGAAATAATAACACATTACTGCTTTACGAACTTCGAATTGAGTAAGGAGAATGGTGTTTCAACTGGATTAAACAAAACAAAATTGAATAGAATATGACAATTCAAAATTAGTACATGCTTATTTTCGTTGCTCCCCACCATGTTTATTTAGGTATTTTCCTAGTTGATGTCCTCGTTCTCAAACGCATTTAATCCCCTATTTATTTGCTCTACCCATTTTGTACTCGCAATCCACCTTTGTGTTTGGGTTCTATTTTTTTAAAGTAGAAATACCATCTATCATGAACGTCTTTCAATAAAATTTAATTGTATAAAAATCCACTTACCCGATCGCATCACTTTCTGAGTATTGCACATCTTCTAGCACCGTGTTGTCGTGATGAGTGTAGTTTTCTGAACTGAATAAGTAGAAATATGCAAGTGGATAGTTAGTTTCTGCAGTTAGAAGGTAAGTTATATACGTTTTTAAAATCACAAGTTGCAGATGACACAGCTCTTATTCTAGATGGAACTGAAAGGTCTTTGGTAAAAGTAATAGTCAGTAAAAGTCTGAAAAGGTTATGCCAAAATATCTAGGCTTCACGTCAATGTAGAAATGCAGTTCGAATTTGCTCAAAAGACATAGAAACCTAATTTGGTATCCGGATCGTGGCCTTAACTGAATTGGAAAAATATACGAAATGTATATGTTTATCGAACGCTTATTTCTTTACACACTTATGTTGGAGTATATATTAACCAAATCAAAATACCTTCTTTTCTTCGAACATAGATTTGCACACGCTGGAAGATAAGTATTACCGGAAGTTATATAACTAAAATTTGCCAATTATTATATATTATTTTTCATTTGTTCTAAATCCAAATCAACCCAAATTCTTTATTGCAATAAACTTTAATAACATTAGTTTAATTTAGTTTAATAACAAGTCATTGTAATAAAATCATTCTTGCTAAGTCTTACTGTATATTTGAAAACGCATTATTCATCTAAATGTCCATTGCTTTATCAACACTCCTAACACATCAGTTAATATTCTCAAATACAATATATCGAGAAAACGTATTAAAATTTAATCTCACAAATATAACTTCCGAATCTTCTTATGGCACATAAAGCCAGTACACCAACAATAAAGCCGACAATGATTCCTCCGATCGCTGCTCCAATTACAGCAACGGTATGGGACTCTTTCACATCAGACAATGCACAACCTGAGCAGGAAAAATAATGAAGATATCTATGTCTTCAAGAATATTCGTGCGTAATCTGGATACTTCTCTGAACATTTTAACCGAGATCCTATATGAAAATAAATAAATGAAAATTCCAATTCGAATTCCTTTAGGCTGAAACACATTTCATTATCGACATCTTATGTGTCTTATTAATTACATTTCATAATATTACACGCGCTAATTAAATGTATGCCTATCGCTATTGATTGCGATATTAGTAACTCTCTTGTTACATATTTTGTGTAAATGCAACGCATGTAACACATGTCCAGGTATATCAAAAAGTCTTTTTCGATAATTTTATAAAGTTTCGTATCTATATTTGGTAGATTTTTTGAGATAACTACATGACAACATATTGTTGGGATTTTAAATACCTTCTGTATTAGCCAATAACATTTGAGAATTGGACTTTCCAACCATATTATATGCGTAAATAGTGATGTCATATTTAGTATCTGCCTGTAACCCCGACATCGTGTAATTCATAGTCGTTTCTCCGTTATCTTCGACTCTAATACTTTTCCATAACTGTTCAGAGTCCATTCTATAACTGATAAAAAAGCTTTGCGCTAATCCACCATCAAATCCAGGCTCCCACCCTAACTGAATAGCTGACAGTGACGCATCCATTTGTCTAATATTTGCCGGGATATCGGGTAGACCTACAACAAATATACGTATAGACCATCAACTACATTCACGATGACACATACTTTTCATTTCAGGATTTTCATTGACATTTGATTGATGCCATTACATCACGGACATTTGTCTTCCTAATTCACAAATCCTATTAGAAAATCGGCTTACAAAACGACAAGATTAGTTCTGGTTCGTGTGTAAAGGGGAGAGATCATGCCAATAGTCCGCCGCATTTGACTGAATTATATTGATAAATGGCGAGAACACAAAAAAGAGGGCCACGATGGCCCTGCAACGCTCACCAGAATAAATGTTATTTAATTTGTTACTAAAAAGGTAATAAAAGTACACTTGTGGGCAAATAATAAGAACAATAATAAACTCGATAAAGGGGCATCAAAGGACCAAATTAGGTGATGATCCAACCACTGGTTCATGAGAAGAAGACGTTGAAAGATATTTCTGTTTTTAGCTCTAGCAGCCCCTAAAAGGGGCCAACCACTTTTATTTTAGCAAATCTCTATCTAAAGATGCTAAAAACCAAGTTTGGTAATAATTCATCCATAGAATCATGAGAAAAGGTCATTTTAAGGTATTTCTATTAGCTCTAGTGGCCCCTAAAAGTGGCCGACCAAATTTATTTCAGCAAACTTGAGAAAGTTTGGTGATGATTCATCCATTGGTTCATGAGAAGAAGATGATTAAAGGTTTTTCGGACTAACAGACGCGTAGATTTAGGACCCAATATGGACACTTTCTTTTACAACACCTGTTCTAACACATGTTGTAGGAATTACCCCCCCCCCCCCACCCCACCCCGAAATGACGCTCGCTTATTTAACAGTCTATCTTCTTAGTATTTTATTTGCAACGTAACGGGGCGCTCTGTAAAAATATTAGCTAATTACAATTGGTCGAATTTGAAATGTCAGCAAAATACTATTATGATGGCTATTAACGCATCGTGTGTATGCGTAAACAATAATAATGTAGAATCAATTGAAGGTATTCAAATTTTGTTGTTAACATCCTTTGCTACTACAACCTCAAAATAATCCAAATACAAATAATATTAAGGACCTTCCATGGGCATAAGATCAGAGCTCATATGAAAATGGCTATTTTATATTTAAAGGACTTTATCAAGAATACTGGTTGGAATTCAACTAAAATGAATCACCCGAATTGCTCTACAGACATGAGTCAAAATTCTGAAAGAATTCATTGATCTACACAAGCCAGTGGTTACCCTCAGGAAAAAGAAAGGCATTTATCTTGCAGTTATTTAACAGTTTTTTTTCCAAACAAATGCCTTTTTTACAAGTTTTTGTCCTCCATCTTAATTTGTATGGATCATTTAAACAGCAGTTGTTAAAAAACTGGTAAAAACTTGTTGCAAAAAAACTTGTGTCCAGCAATTTTTACCAGTTTTTGTACATTTAAAAATAAATGGTAATGTTAAATAATACTTATATTACTATTATTAAAAAGTTATTTTCTTGGACCATTTTTTAAGCTGAAAAATTGTGACAGAAGCTGCATTTTTACAAGTTTTATTTAAATGCTTCAAGCAGAAAATAATTCATGCACACTAATTTTCACTTAATTAGCAATGTTGCATGTGTACAAGTTGTATATAATATGAAAATAAACACAATTAAGGTACATAGTATAATTAATATTGTATTATTCTACATAATACGAGCCGTGTCATGCAAAAACCAACCTTATGGCCTTAAACTATGCAACCAGTGTAGGCCCAGATCACACACAACCAGCATGTGATCAAGAACTACATTGTTCGCTTAAGACGCTGAAAGACGAGGAGCAGTAGCCGAACAGTGTAGGTCCTGATCAGGTGAGCTGATCTGGGTCTACATGGTTTGCAAAGGCCAGAAGGTTGGTTTTGCCATGACATGTCTCAATTATTAAATCTAAAAACTAATTTTGTCAGGCTAATCAACTGTCATTCCTAATTATATTTAGACATTCACTTTATTAAGCTAAGTGGTCAAATCATAATTATAAATTGTAACTTGGTTCCTTAATTCAGCAACATACTGTTCCACAGAGTCTGTTATGTCGGACACATGTATATAAATCAAGATTCCAATAAGGATTCTGATAATTAATACAATTTCTACAATTACAACGTTTCCACGTGAAAAAAACGACTGGGATCCCGAGCAGGATACACCAGGATCCCAGTGGGATAAAGAAACCCAGACGGGATTTATCAGAAATGCCAGGACTACTAAGATCCAAGTTTGTGAAACTAGGATCCCCAGATCTTGGACTTGAATTTACTACAGAATCGGATCCCAGATTTAAATATTCAGACTGATTTAAATATATCTAACTTAAAAAAATAGATACCGAAAAATTAAGACTTTAAAAACAAGAAGTATTTTCACAGTGTATATTGGTCCCAGATGTTCTACATCTGCCATGAAAAAGATTCCATCAAGATTTATTTGTAGTTTTAGTGTTCACATGCATAGAATTTACAACATATAACATACTTTCTTTGTCAAACAAAATTTTCGTGTAACTTAACAAGACTTGCAACCCATTGCATTAACTTAAACTCTCATGAGTACTTTCAGTTCTTTGATTTTCCGTATTGAGTTACTTCTCTTATGTACTTCTGCTATCACCCCCGGATCAATTTTTGAAAATAGAAATCGTTACTTAATTTAAGAATTATGAAACGTCGGTTGAAAGGGAAGTTTATAATGGAAAATATATGTGCAAAAATTGAATTCTTTAACTGGAAGAAATCTCAGTAAGTTTGTAAAGACCACTGAAGCCGATATTACTACTGAAAACCACCTAGCAGAGACGGCTACTAGTGGGTGGGCTACTGGACGACGAATTATCGAGCTCAAGTTTCTTGTTGAATAATTGAAATCCAGTAAAACCTGCTGTAAGTTTATACATTCACATAATATAACTAGAGAACAGTGTGTTGGCTATGCCAGTATTTTATATATAATGTGTGAAAGTAATTTTGTAAATAATATAGCTACAGGAACTCACCGGCCAGAAAATATCTACATTTCGTCACTGCGCGTGCAAAAATCTTTGATTTTTTGGAAAAACAATTTGGTCAGAAGTTGTATCTCGATGATATCTAGGTCTAAGTTTGAATATGGGTCATGTCAGGTCAAAAACTAGGTCTCAGGGTCAATTAGTGCATAAATTTCATGCATTGACAGTGTTCCCACTCACTTCTGAAATTGGGGGTAAGTTTACCCCTTAGGTCTGAAATCTGGGGGTAAGAGAATACTTTTTTTTGGGGGGGGGTATGGACAATTTTTAAAACAAACATACGTATATGCATACATCGTTATGGGTGTTTCCTTAAATCGGCGATTTGTCCCTAAACATATTCGTACGCGTGCGATCTCGCACCAGATCAAAATATGTTGCGGGATTTCCGATTTTACTGAGTGCATTGCATTGAACACAGTGTTCTGACTTCTGATTAAAACAGTTTTTATCCAATCTCCACCAAAAATGGTTAGAAGTTGTATGTCGATGATATCTAGGTCAAGTTTGAATATGTGTTATGTCGGGTCAAGAACTAGTTCCGTCCATCCTGAAATGATTTATCGCGCACAGCTCAATAGTTGCAGAGTTATTGCCCTTGACTTAGTAAAAATTAGCACATTTCAATTTGTTTCTTGTTTAGCTCTTAAAATATTTGAACTTGAGTCATGAAACTTTACAGGATTGCTGATCACCAAGTGTTGTTGTGTGCCTGTGATTTTGCTCTTGGATTCACAGTCATTGCCCCTGTCATAGTTTAAAAATTAAAAAAATGCCATATTTATCTTTTATTGCATGTTGCTCCAAATGTAGGATAACTGCAAACATGGTTTTTAAGCTTATCTGAGCAAGAGGCTTATAGTGAGCTTTTGTGACCTCTCAATGTCTGTCGTTCGTCTGTCAACAATTTCTACACAGGTTTTTGGCAGTTATTTCTGAAATCATATAAATGGTTGGAAATGCTTTTGCCATATTTGGAGGCAGTTTTATGATGTCATCTCATTTACATATTTCGGCTGATTTCAATGCTTTTTAACTGCTAAATAACTGCATTTTAAACGCATTTTAACTGTTTTTTAAATGTTTTCTACAGAATCACATTTTTCAAGGAACTTTGCTAAATAAATGGTAAAAACTGACTGGAAAAACAATGCTAAATAACTGCAAGTTAAATGCCTTTCCTTTTCCTAAGGGTACGAAGTAAACGATCAATATGACCATTATTTTCAAACGACGTCAACTCCAGAACCTCTCAGTGATGTTTTACATGCTCTAAACGTTTGTATTTCACTACTATTTTAATACCAACATATTAACCTATAAAGGCGATTTCCATTTAACAAATTACATATGTATCAGCTAGAATGGATTATCAATAAAACTTGACGCCATTTATGAAGAATCACCTTGAAAATATAGATGGCTTTGCCCAAAAGTATTTGGATATTAACAAACTCCATATACTAGTAATTTATATATCACAGTGTTGTTAGGCAGCAACAAAGTCTCCCAAAGTCTTAAACTCTTCATAAAACAAAAAATGATACATGCACACCTGGTTTTGCAAGATGGAACTTCTGTTCGAAGGTCCCCATGTCATTCGTTGACACGAGTTTGTATTGTCCATAGTCATTTGATTCAACACGTAGTAGCGTTAGATTAGTTTCCAATGCTGAGGTTGAAATTTGTATGTTAACACCGTTACTATTCAGTTTAATCCAGCGGTTGTCAGACCATTTGAACCATTCGAAGTTAGGGAAAGGATATGCAGCAGCAGTAAATGTAAACGTAAAAGATTCCTTTTCCAGGGCTGTTTTGTTCACACCCATTTCGTGCGCTGGTTGAGGGGAACCTGTATTAAAGATGAAAGAGAAAGGCTGATTCATTGATGTATACCAATTGCATTGAATCTCTGTGCTTTATCGGACCCCTCAGCTCATATTTAACAGGACCCAGACCGATAGTTACGACACAACACAGAAAACATAAATAAACTAGATCATATCAGAGCAATTATAAATATTGCATAGTGTAAATGAATTATGTTCAATAGAAAATACCTGAACATGTATACTTACATCTTACAATAATTTGTAAAATTGCATAGGAAGAAAGTCCGTTGTTATATTGATTGGCGGCAGCGCATACATAAATACCAGAGTCATTGTATTGTATTGCCTTTCGTTTATAAGTCAACGAGTCAGACATCTCATGAAAAGTAAGTCCAGCCGGAGTTGTAAGCGACATTTTAGGTGTGGGGTTGCTATCAACATTACATTTTAATACCATTTCAGCATTTTCATCCAGGGTAACAAAGCTTGTCCCATCGGACCCAACCGAAATAAACGATATTATTCTAGCTTTATCTGTAAGAAAATACATTCATGGCACAACAATGAAAAATTAAGCAGTTTACTAAAATAAATCTTTGTCATTTAGAAGGGTTTTCGCAGCAAAAAAGGGTCTAAAGAAAAAATATGCTCGCACTATTTTATATTTTCAATGACAGGCGCTTACATACATGCATATTTATTTAACGTGTTTGTCCATGATAAAGAAGGTGTCATTATATATCCTGATCCAAAAGTTCATATGAATGACCCTTTCACATTTAGCAATGTGATTTGCTTTCACAAAAAGTAAATACCTACATATATTCACATTGTGTTCACGAATTAATTGGAAATGAATACGATTTTCCAAATGTCTATTCATATAAGTATACATACAAAAAACATCCAGTTTAAAACTTTCCTTGTCCATTTCTACGGTTTGTGTACTTTCTCCACTAGGTTTCATGACATTGGACGCAGTGCAAGTATAGGTACCGGCGTCATTACTTGTAATAGATTTTATGTAAAGCTTTCCACCATTCCAAGATGTGTTATCAATATCTCTAGTCCATTGGATTGTTGTTTCTGCAGGATAACCAAGGTGGACTAAACATGTAATATCTAACGTTTCGCCTTTTGCTAGAGTGATATCTGTTAATGTTACAATTCTTGGAGGGTCTGCAATAAAATATTATGAAAACGTAAGAATTATCGCATTTCAGATTTACTAAAATGTGTTTACTACTTATAACAATAGTGTATTGAATATGTATCTGTAAGGCGGTGTTCAATATTATGCATGACAAATTCTGCAGGAAAGTAATAATATTCACGAGACAATGCATTTCCTTTGAAATATTTTAAAATGTACTTCACAATGGATTATGCTATATTTGACATTAAGTTACATAGTATTGCATAATGTACCAATTAAGCATATCTGAATATTTGTATTAAATTTATCATTATTATTGTAACGTTTTAGAACAAGACATAAATTATGATACTGTGGAAATTGGCCAAAAGATTTATAATATGGTCCAGACAGAAGAGTTTAGGTGGAGGAAATAATTTTCAGAAGATGCCTAATTAACGAATTACATGGCCCTGGGGAGTAACAAGGCGAGTCATATATCAAAATGTTTGGGTAGGATTGAAGTTTTGCTGAAGCCCGGCAGGCTTTTTAAATTTTGGCGGCAAGCCAAGAAATCCAAAATGGCGTCAGCAATATGGAAAGAAAAATGGAAAAAACTGCAGTAAATTAATAACAAAAGAGAATAGGTTTTAAACTACAGGCAAATGAAATAAACATATACTGTACTCATTTCATCATGAACTTAAGGAATTTCTGAAGGTCAACCATAAGGTCACAGACAAGGTCAAAAGGTAAAATTCACTACAAAATAACCTTTTCATCGCAGTTTTTTTTATTATGCTTACAAATGACATAATAGATAATAATTATGCATGTTAAAATAATATGCTTACTTTGATACCATAGGAGCCATCAAAATGGCTTCCAAAATGGCCTCCATAAATACCTCTATGACGGCCATTTTCTTTGTAATAAACCAACAACAAAACTTTCAACAGATAATTCTTATTCAATGCAACAAATCCAAAGTAATTGTAAAAGTGGTATAATGTGAGGGTGAGTGTGGGTTTGATGTAAGCACTGCACTTCCACCTCTTGGCAAGGTCAAATTCATTTATTCAAGGTCAAAAGGTCAAATTTCCATTTTTTTTTCACACGTTAAGGTCACAACTAAATTTTGAAAAAGAGCATATTTTCCTCTTAAAACACCATATGCCATAAAACCTTAGTATATGTAGAATTAAACATAATCATTTTTGATACATTTTATATTTTACCATGGTGCAATCCAAGATTACATGCAGAATGATCGTTATTATGGATATAAGGATTTCTGTAAAAGATTTATAGACGAATTACCGGTAAATGTAGCATTTATGTAAATGTATAAATTATGAAGGATAATAATATGTAAAATGAAAGATGAGCTTTAAGTCCTTAGTAAGGCCAATGGTAAGGTCACATAGACGGTCAAACAAGCAGTGTGATGTGCATTCAAACTATAAATAAATAAACAAACACCACTAAAGTCATACTCATTATAAGCTTGTTGAAATAGCGGACAGCAATCTTTCAACTTTCGGTTTACCGTCACATATAAATACCATAATCAATGTCTTTTGAAAGGTTGAAACTTGTTTGGCTCATTCATTTAATACATTTTTGGTTTATAAAGTTTCAAATATAGATCAAACAACAAAGAAAATTAAAAAAGCTATTCAAGCTCAGATTTACTTAAAATGTGTGCAATCCATTGTATGGACTTGCATAACTGGCTCCTATACATGCAAAGGTTACTCTGCTAGAATGAATATTATATAGTATGTTAGCCTTTCTTATACAGACAGCAACCGTCTTAACTATGCTTAGTACAAAGCTTTACAGAATGGGAAAGGCTATACCAACAATACCCAGAATTACTTTTAGATAAAATGAAGTTTCAGAAAGTTTGGGCTACATCACTGTGTACAGAAATGGATGGGATGGTCGAACAACCTCTGCAATTTTTTAACATTTTCATTATACAACTTTCTGTATGAAAAATTGTTTGAATAATGGGAAGTTGTGGTACTAGATTTTTCTTAATGAGGTTTGTTCAGGCTTTTAGAAGTAAAGGTTCGTGAGCACATAGCACTGATACGTCTAGCCAAAAACCAACGGCAAAGTGCATTGTCCTGACGAGTGAGTCCAATTATATTAGATTTCAAAGCCTTGTTCTCTGTCACCTCACGGCAGCAATATACCAAACAGATAGAAACAAAATTTCTTTTGCTTGCAAAGAGGAAAGGTAAAAAGAGTGACTTCGAATACTCGTTTACCTACCACTCTGCATGACGAGAAGAACTCAGGAACAGCTTAAATGGCTTAGAGACGTTCGTGAGATAGTCATCCCCAAACAGAAATGTAGGAGGGATTTCCCTACTTTTTTGCCTGAAATTCATTCAACAATGGTTCAACAGATGTCGCATAGAAAGACAATACATCAGGTGTGGTCTCCGATCTGAGATGGAAATGAACAATTCTCAGTAAATATGATGTTGTGAGAAGAACACCTTGTCAGAAGTTTGTGAGAAGAAGTCTGTTTAGTATCTCATTAACAACCAAAATACAGAAATTCCTCTATCAAAATCTTTGCCAGCCAATATGTATTTGCCGGTGTTACCGTCTCGGAATCCGACAACTTTTCCCCCAGGCCAGCCTCACCATAAAAACTGCAAACACTGACATTAATAAAATACAACCCCATTCCAATGGGAATCCAATGGAATATCTCGGAATCGGATAACATTTCCCACAGACCAGCCTCACAATAAAAACTGCAAACGCTGATATGAAAATGAAACCCCATTCCAATGGGAACACGCCTTCAAACTCGATCTGCATTGCCCATACAACTTCAAGCACTTTAATTTGTTGACAGACAAACAGACTCATATCAAAGAAAACTGAGCAACTACTCTGACCTAGTTCATTCATTTGTTCCTTTACCTTTTTCAAAATATTGCAAACTGTGTTGTTATTATTATTACTGCTTTTAAAAAGCAATTTAAAATGATTGATATACATAAAGTGAATTCAGAACTAATAAAGAATAATACTAATGAATATTTACATTTGCAGCTAAACAAGAGGGCCATGATGGCCCTTTTCGCTCCCCTGAGTAAAGATTGCTACTGATTTGACCTGATGATACTTTTGACCCTAGATGACCAATGTTATACATGTTCAAGATATTATTAAGACAAACATTCTGACAAGGTTTGGCTAAGATCAAATCAAAACTGTGACCTCTAGAGTGTTGACAAGTTTTCCAATGATTTGACCTAGTGATATACTTTTTGACACAAGATGACCCAGGTTGATTTTTTTCAGGAAATTATTAATTATAAGGACAACATTGTGACAAGGTTTGAAGAATATCTAATCAAAACTATGACCAACAGAGTGTTAACAAAGTTTGCAGTGATTTCGAACGGTGACCTACATCTTGACCCCAGATAACCCATGTTCGAACTTGTACACTACGTTCATTATAAGACGATTATAGACGATTAAGCATTACGTCTCATGAATTTAGTACTTTTATATTATATTATTATTACAATTATTCTTATTATCCATTTGTTTGACATTACCATCAGAAGAAATTAGATCCAGCAATCCTGCGCGGACGATCGGTGATACGTAGCGGAAATATATATATTACGCCATTTTTAAAAATGCAATTCTATATTCAAATCATAAGGCATAATGCCTCTTTTGTTGTTTAATTAAAGTATGCTAATAATGGGTGCATTTGTCAACACGAGAATAGAAGTTTGTATTGAATTCCTGTTAAACAGAACATGGCCTAAATATTAAGCTGAAATGAAAATGGGATAAGCAAACTTACACAAAATATTAACACTGATAGTTTCATTCGCTATAATGGTTCGGCTTGGTTGAAATGTTGGTTTCATCACACTAGATGCAGAGAATGTGTATGTTCCTTTTTTATCACGGGTAACATCATTTACTGTAACTGATGTAGATGATGACGAAAACGATGGTATAGTCCACATAGGTACAGGTTGTGGTTTACCATTAGCATCACATGTGAGAGTAAATGACTGACCTTCCTTGATGTCGAGAGTTTGTGGATTGTTTATTACACTGTTTGGTTTGTTGTTATAGTAAAAGTTACAACCAGATATTGTAGGAGGAACTGAAACATATTAAACCCAAACTTCAAATTGTGGCGATTGCTGGATGACACCTTTGAAAGACAACTTTTGCTAATTTTTTTAGAAAGACGTTAAAAGAAGGAAACGTATTCATTACGGCAAAAAAATAAAATAAAGTTCTTCCACTATGATCCCCCAAAAGTCATATCAACAGACATAACTCAGTAGTAAGTGATATGTAAGACCAATTAAGTTGCAGTACTCCTAGGAAATTGTCAGACAATACTCACTTAGAATTTTAAATGTAATATTGTCAGATTTAATTCCTTCTTCAGTGTTACTTCCACCAGTTTCTATCATTTGATTAGTTGCAGTACATGTTTTCCATGTTTGTGACTCTGTGATCTGCTGTACAGTTAGTATAGGATCATTTGTAGATTGTCCACTCCATCTGATTGTTGGTACTGGTTCTCCATCCTGCGACTTGCAGGCAATTGTAAAGGAATCACCCATAATCACATCAATTGATTTATTTGAAATGAATGGACCAGTGAGTTTATCATAGTAAAATGTAAGCACGCTTGGAACATCTGTAGATAAATATTTTCAATGTTCACTATACACTAATACATTTACTAAAATCATATCATTGAAAGCGCTATTTCAATTGTAATCGTAGATTCATGACCAGAACAGATGTCGTCACTTCAATAAAAAATCTTTATCTATAGCATACTACAGAACAATCATTATCTGTCCATGTTTAAAAGAAAAAATTTGTTTTGATATCCATAACATCTAACATTTTCATGTCAAAGTGTCACAAGCTCTAGGATATGTTTTTAAAGACAATTGATCAGATTGATCAGTTCACATGCTCTGTTGAAAAGCCTGGTTCGAGAATACCCATAAAAGAGCCCAAAGGCTCTTTACTATGCCAATTTAGGAAACAATGATAATATGACTGGATTGATATTGGATGGGTGTTAATACAATGTAATGGTAAGGAAAAGGATGCTAAATGAGTGAGAAAACAATGCTTTACTTACACAAAACATTTATTTGTGTAGTTAATACAATTGCACCAGGAACTGTAGCTTTCCCAGTGGGATCCATCACATTGCTGGCATTACATGTGTATGAACCTCTATCAGTTTTATGTACGTTTGAAAAATTCAAAATATGTCCATTTTTAATTGCAGAACTTCTAGCAGGTTTCTGCCACTTAATGGTAGGGTTGGGATTTCCATAACTTTTACACTCAATCTGTTTTGAATGATTTTCTTTGATATTGATGTTCCCAGTAGTTTGGTGTCCGTTTACTGAGAAAGTTGGTGATGATGGGGGAACTAAAATAACAAAAACATTATAAGAATTCCTGCTTGGACAAAACAATATTGCCTGTACTTGATTATTTTAATACCATTCAAACTTAGCCTTTATTCATTAACTATAAGCATACGCTCCGGAAACAAGAATTACTAGTTTATTTTCTATACTTAATTTTTTATATGTATTAATGCATAGGTATTTTACTAAAGGTCGTGTATAAATACCAATTATAATACCAAGGAAGGCAGAATGACTCATTTAATAAAGAAGTACATGTAAATATTCAGTTTCATGTTTACTGCCGAATGAGTAAAAAACCCTTAACAGTATGATAAATGAGAGTTATGACGGTCCTTTATCCATCACTTGGGTAATTTGGTGAATTGATAAGTTGGTAAACAAATGACTCTAATGGCAAATCAGATTTCGACCCCAGGAACCATATTTTAAAAATCTTGATTGAGGGCCACTATGCCATATGCACAAATTTAACAACCAAGCTTAAGTATCACTTGACTAGGCTAAACACTAAATATTAAGCTCTAGGCCATGCAATTTGCCACAAAATAATTTTAAAGGTTTCCGCTGATTTAATTATGAACCGATGAAATTGACTCAAGGGTTATATTTATTGGTCCAAAAAACATCGAACGGAGATAAGTTTGACTAAAATTAGCCGCGTGGGTTCAGATGAGATGTCATTTGACACCATTGTCGACAACACACGACGACAGACAGTGTGATCACTATGTCTAGCCATGAGCACTTCATGCTCAGGTGTGCAAATAAACTACCCTAAGTTAGGTATATTACACCGAAGATTCGTAAAAACATATAATTTAATATACTAAATGATGGCAAAGTAACAAGATTTGTAAGAAAATATAACTCCATAATTTGAAATAAAAAAGAATAATAACACTTAACTTACACAATATCACTATGTTAACCGAAGCAGTTCTTTGACCTAAGCCAGTTTGAGTTGATTCACAAGTACAACTGTTACTGTCTCCCTTTTGTGCTGTCCAAGTTACTGTATTTGTTCTTGTGTCTCCATTTGATGATTTTGTTTCAGTTCCATTATTACAGTCCCATCGCATTGTTGGTTGCGGATTACCGCCAACTACATTACATGTTAGTTGTCCAAGGGTGTTGTCAATGACTTTGAAGGATTTTCCTTCTTGTATTATAGGACCCACACAAGAATCTAATGATTGCAAAAACGTTTGTTGCTTTGGTATGTATTTAAATGTTGACAGTCAACTACTGATAAAATAATATGAAATAAAATGCAAACTACTGATGAAATAATATAAAATAGAATGCAACAGCATAGTCACAGAGACGTTTTATTATTTTGTAATACCATACAAAATAGTGTACAATTCAATCGATTATTTGTTCTGGAATATGATAAAATTGGCTGTATTTAGTGCGATAGTGGTATAAAAATATACAAAACAGTTATTACGCAAGAAAAAATTCTAGACAGCAATATCTTACAAATCGGAAGGAGTAATTACTTGCTCAGATTCAATCATAACTTGGGTCAGTTACAATGTTATTAATTGTAAAGGATACATGACATACAAAATAAAGAAGGATACTGAATACTTTGAACTGACATTTGAATATACATATTCTAACATTCTGCATTATTCCATGGCAAAAATCAACCCATACATTAATTTTTGTGGCATAATACCAATCATGATAGTATAATAGTTGACCAATCTTGTTGTATTAATGTCAACTTTTGCATTTTGATTGCATGGATCCGCAATCATGTTTATAATAAGGCATATCAAGAATATCACGAAATCTCTGTTATTTTCAGATATATTCATATGTACCTATACAATATTACATTTGATGACGAAATCTACTTGAACTTCCGAAATATAATAAAACTTCAGGTAAATCATACTTACATAAGACATTAATAAGTGGTTTTCTCAAAGAAATTAAAGGTGTTTGTTCTGGTTTGTTGGTTGCTTTGCAATAAATTCTATTCCCCATATCTGATCTTGATGCTGAGAACAATAAAGTACTTGTTGTAATATGTTCCTGGTTATCTGTTGGAGATGTTCTCGAGCTGGCTTGAATTCCAACAGTGATCTTCACATCATCAACAATATTACCTGGTGTTTTAGAGTCAGTGTACCACTCCACAGTTCCAGCAGGAGAACCACTTCTTATTTCACATTGAAATTCTTCAGTTGTATTCTCAGCAATGTTGACAGTAGCTTTATTGACTGGCTTTGTC
This sequence comes from Lutraria rhynchaena, assembly GCA_008271625.1. Lineage (NCBI taxonomy): Eukaryota > Metazoa > Mollusca > Bivalvia > Venerida > Mactridae > Lutraria > Lutraria rhynchaena. The sequence goes on from VIBL01000410.1 coordinate 188,763, forward strand.
ATGGTAAGAACTGAAGACACGGAATTTTTAGTCACTGACAGACTTGCTGTACAAAAACAGTACATATACAATTTACTTCATTCGAACTGCCCTCATCCGCAATGATAGGCTAGGTTGAATCATATTGAAGTCCAAAATAATTTCACACTTCTTCAATCTTAACATTATTTAGATCATTCCCGGCATATGAAAACTGTATTGTTACGCAGTATAGAGCTTACGCCGTATAGACCTTAGATGTAAGGTCTGTACGTTGTCAAGCGACGTATAGAGCTTACCATAACAACTTACACGGCTTATGTCAAACATATATATCTACATTGTTAAGGTAATTTGGCTGACGTAGTTAGCTTACATACAGTGTTGAGAGAACAAATCGGGAGTATAAGGAATAAAAAGCTAGAGAAAAGGATTGTTCAGAAGAATAAATGAGGAACGGTTCTAGACTTATCCACTGAGATAGTAGAACTCATTTTTAAAATTAGTATCAGAGGAAACGTGTCTATAAATTTTATACGCCGGAAAGTTTGCAAATATTTCCGTGACATGCCGTGGGGCATTGATATGCCTATACCAGGTATACACACAACATCTGCGTTGTTTGAATGCGTCCCAAGAATCGACAGTGTCAGTAAACTGTTGAGTAAATCTGGGCGATACAGTGGCCAACGGTAAGCTCTATACAGCGTCATCGTCAACGTACTTAGACCTTACATCTAAACTCTCTACGGGGTAAGCTCTGGCGAGTCTTATATGTCACAAATCGAATATGTAACACGTGTGTGACATACTCGACAGTAAAAATGACTTATGTCTTATGTGACATATGTCTTATGTGACGCTCAATTCCAAATTAAAATCTTAGAACGTATTTGTAACATACGTTTTGATATAAAATTATGAAACTTCAAAGTTAAAATAATCACAAACGTCTTCGCAATCATCACCATCAATTCATCATTATCATCGCGATATTTCTGCTCATCATCACCATCATCAACAACATAAATATTGAAATCATTATGACTTCCATCATCATCACGATGAGCAGCGGCTCGACAACCATCATCATTATCATTATGATCACCGCAATTATCATTATTATCATGTGGACCATCATTATTTTTATTATCATCATCATTATCACAACCATTATAACTATGATTACGGCGATCATCTGCAGCATTATTTACATATTCACGCTTATCACTACGATCGTAATTAATGTAATCATCATCGCTGTCGTCATTATCATCATAATGACCAGCCTCATTATCATTATAATGACGATCATGATTATGACCAGCCGCATTACATAACTCCATGAAAATAAGTCCGAGTATTTTTACTCTATGCGACAGACGACCTAATGCATCATGTCTTGGTAATTTTTTATCAAAAAATCCAAATAACCATTCATGAGAAGAAGCGCACAAAAAATTGTGTATATAGAAGGACGTCCGTACTTATGAGAGCTACAGTATGGAGTTATTTCCATTGATTATCCTTTGATGTTTTCAACCCCACATCAGACATGGTCTAACCCCACGATGACAGTTTGTGCGGAATGAACCTCATAATGTCCACTTGTACACTATCACTAACTCATAATTGTATTCTTCGTTTGACAAAAAGACAGACGGACAGACAAATTCGCCAAAAGAAATCGCGAACTGCATTCTGAACCGCAGTTTGCAATTCGCAATTCGAATCGCGTACTGCGAAGTGCAGTCCAGAACGCACTTCACAGTTCGTGATTCATTCTGGACCGCAGTATGCAGTTTGCAATTCGTTCTGGAACTGTGAACTGCATTCTGGAAAACCGTTCACAGTTCGCAATTTGAATTATGAACTGCGATCTGTGTTCCAGAACGCAGTTCGCATCCCGAACTGCAAACTGCATTCTGGAAACAGTTCACAGTTCGCAATTCGAATTGCAAACTGCGTTCCAGAGCGTAGTTCGTGATTTGAATTGTGAACTGCGAATTGTAAACTGCATTCTGGAATGCTGTTCGTGATTCGAATTGTGAACTGCAAACTGCGTTCTAAACCGCAGTTCACAATTCGAATTGCCAACTATGAACTGTGTTTTAGAATGCAGTTCGTGATTCGAATTCGAATCGGGAACTGCGAACTACATTCCAGAACGCAGGTCATAGTTTGCAATTCGAATTGTGAACTGTGGTTTTGAACGCAGTTCACAATTTGAATCACAAACTTCGTTCCAGAATTCAGTTCACAATTCGCGGTTTGCAGTTCAAAACTTGAATCACGAACTACGTTCTGGAACACAGTTTGCAATTCAAATCATGATCTGCATTCTGGAACACAGTGCACAGTCCATGATTCGAATCGCAAACTGTGTACCAGATCGTAGTTCGTGATTTTAATTGTGAATTGAGAACTGCGTTCCAAACCTCAGTTCACAATTGGAATTGTGAACTGCGTTCTGGAATGTAGTTTGCTGTTCACAAGTCGAATCACAAACTGTGTTCCAGAATGCAGTTCACAATTCGCAAGTTTGCAGTTCACAAAAATTTGAATCACGAACTACGTTCTGGAACAAAGTTTGCAATTCGAATCATGAACTGCGAACTGTGTTCCAGATTGTGGTTTGCAGTTCGCAATTCGAAATGCGATTTGAACTGCGTTCTGGAACTGTGAACTGTGTTCCAGAACGCATTCAAATTGCGGACTGCGAACTGCGGTCCTACTCTATGCGACCACTTCCGTGTGCGTACCTAATCTTAAGCTAGAGGAATACATAATATTTTACGTACCATATTCGTTTGGTAAGCATGTTATATTTGATCTAATATTTGACACAAGTGATATATTCGGTAGAATTTTTCTTTCGTGTTACATATTCGATTTGTGACATGTACGGCTCAACAAAGCTCTATACAGCACTACACTGCATTCTATATTACAATTTAAGATGCTATCGATCGATCGAAATCGTCTCTGAAACCATTTTATTTCGATTGTTATCTTATGCCTCTGATCATCTAATGTTTTAGCCAAAATTAAAATATTACACGTTTCCCGTTACATACTCCTGGAATAGGCAGGAATTTCAATTTTTGGACGCGGAGGTGGTAATTCACGAACAAAGCCCAGGCATAAATGATTCTTTTTCCATGACTAGGCCTGTTTATACTCTAATGATCCGGTCTTTTTATTGTGTATTCTTTTTGCTCAATTTCCTTTTTCCAGGCTTAGCACATTCATGATATTATATATATATGTGTGTGAATATATTTTTTCACACCTATCATCTAAAGTCGCCAAATACTCTGATAACCTTACATATAAATGGAAGAAATTTTAACATGTCAAGTTGATATGTCATCAGTGCAAAACTATAAAAGGGAGGTAACTTATGCTGACTTATTGCAATTCATGAATACAAAAATTGATGAGTTGAATGTTAGACTTGGAAAACTAGAATCCGTAGAGCAAAAGGTTTCTAATATGGATAGTAAATTATCGACACTATGGGAGGTTTTGGAGAAAAGGGTACAAACTAACTACCAAGTGTTACAAACATTGAATCTACAGTTGAATCGCATGACTTCGAGATTGACAGAGCACGCAATATGACGGAGGAGAACAAGCGAATGAAGACTACATTTGTTGACCTGCAAGCCAAAGCAATGATGGTGAACCTGATAATAAGAGGCATAGATGAACCCAAAAATGAAACAAGTGACCAAGTGGTTGAAAGTGTTATTTTTTAAAGATGTTCTACAAAGTCCGGACGATAAACGAGCAACTGTAAAGTTTAGCAGAGTAATGCGTCTTGGTGTCAAACGTAATAATAGAAAAAGAAATATTCTGGTGGAATTTGATGATGTGAAAACTAAAGATTTTGTGAAGTCATTTAGAAATAATGTTGATTTCAAAGCAACTGGGAAATTTATAGAATTGGAAAACTAGAATCCGTAGAGCAAAAGGTTTCTAATATGGATAGTAAATTATCGACACTATGGGAGGTTTTGGAGAAAAGGGTACAAACTAACTACGAAGAGTTACAAACATTGAATCTACAGTTGAATCGCATGACTTCGAGATTGACAGAGCACGCAATATGACGGAGGAGAACAAGCGAATGAAGACTACATTTGTTGACCTGCAAGCCAAAGCAATGATGGTGAACCTGATAATAAGAGGCATAGATGAACCCAAAAATGAAACAAGTGACCAAGTGGTTGAAAGTGTTATTTTTTTTAAAGATGTTCTACAAAGTCCGGACGATAAACGAGCAACTGTAAAGTTTAGCAGAGTAATGCGTCTTGGTGTCAAACGTAATAATAGAAAAAGAAATATTCTGGTGGAATTTGATGATGTGAAAACTAAAGATTTTGTGAAGTCATTTAGAAATAATGTTGATTACAAAGCAACTGGGAAGTTTATGCATGACCAATATCCCCAAGAAATTGTTGAACAGAGAAAAGAGTTGATTCCAATTCTGCTGAAAGCGCGAAAAGCCGAGAAAAAAGCCTATATTAAATACAATAAACTATACAACGACGGCAAATTGCACACTGACGGTGAATTCGGCAGAGTTGCATAGCAAATTGCGGAAAGTGATATTAAAGTAGACATATGGAATTGTGATGGTCTTACCTTTGATAAATGTGACTATGATGGAATTTGTGATATTATATCACATTATGATATTCTGTTTTACTAGAGTCTTGGACCGATAAATATAGCGATGTTGATTTTGACGGTTATAAATGTATAAACTTTTATAGAAAATTTCAGATTTGCTAAACGTTGTAGTGGGGAAATGGTTTTGTACTTTAAGGATGAATTGTCTTTGGGTGTTGAAGTCGTAAGGAATCATCATTATACCGATTAAGTTAGATCGAGATTTCTTCAATGTATACTCGGATTTGTACGTGTTTGCAACATATCTCTGGTGTCAAAATTCGCCCGCGTATGACGTTGCCGATTTCAATCTGTTTGAACTATTACAGAATGATGTGAATGATTTCCAGTCCTTAGGAACGGTGCACCTGAGGAACGTTATTGGTTATTTGAACGCACGCGTCGGTACTAAGACAGACTTTATCTTAAACGATCATGTAAATTTGATAATTTGAAAACTATATTCCAGACGGCCCTGTTCCAAGAGTTAGTCAGGACACATCGTTTGGATGTGAACAATTTTGGATCGCAGCTAATTGATCTTTCTACGGTAACTGGTCTGCGAATCAGTAACGGGTGCTTAAAAAAATCTGGGCTCTTTCACTTATTTCGGACATAACGGTTATTCAACCATAGACTACTTATAATGTATTCAGTGTGATTTTTGGCGCATATCTTCATTCTGTGTTGGAAACATCTCGAAATTTTCTGATTATACAGTGTAAGAGTTTACTATTTTATGCAGTGGTCGTGAGAATATTTAACGTGATAATGAGACCAGTGGAACGTGAATCGTTTAGGACAATACTAAGCGAGAGATATTCAAGAGGAATATTATTTCTCTTTTACCTGACTTCAAATCAATGCTGATTAATTCTGAGCCAAATAGTGAAGAGAAAGTAAATATGGCTGTGACTGAGTTCACCAAGCTAATTAATAAGGCATCCGTAGTTCAAGCGAAACACGCACACTTCCGGTTCAAACAAAAGTTTCTCTAGAAAGGCAGGTATTAAGAAGTCTAAATGGTTTGATGATGAATGTGTTGTTGAATATTGACCAATCAAACATTTTTAATGTTTGTCAAAGCTCAGAAAACAGATCTAAATTATAAGAAGCCAAATGTGATTATAAGGGATGTATTCGCGTGACATTGAAAATTAAGCGTAAAAAGAAACAGTGAGACTTCTGGAAGTATTTCACAAAAAGAAAAGGTCAAGCAAATCCTAATTCATCTGCTGATAACTTTTTTTCACTATCTTAAAACTTTAAGTAACGATTTAATGATGCAACGGACGAAGAGAGTGAGAGATGTGCTGCGCACGATTTAAGCACTGATGAACCTATGTTTCAGGAGCTAGATTTTTCTATCACAGAGTCTGAAGTCTGAGCTGCCAATAAGACATTAAAGCGTGGAAAACCACCTGCTAATGATAATTTAATAAATGAACTTTTAATAGAATCAGTTGATATATTGTTAATTTGATATTTAAATCTGGTTATTTTCCGGGTTCTCGGTCCGAGGGGATTATTATTCCTCTGTTTAAAAAGGGAGATGAATAATTACGGAGGTATAACATTGATAAGTGTGTTGGCTAAACTCTTTGTGCTGAATAAACGTCTTTCTGATTGGTGCGATAATAATGATATAATATCAGACGCACTATTTTGGTTTAAGAAAGTTTTTTTCCACTGTCGATGACATACTCTGTCTAAATGGTGTGATTGAAAACTTGCTCGGAAATGGCAAACGTCTCTACTCAGCATTCATTGACATGAGCAAGTGCTTTGGTAGTGTATATCGGGACGCTTTGTGGTTCAAAATGTTTAAATTGGGAATATCTGGCACAATGCTGCGTATTATACGCGGAATATATGTCATAGTAAAAAGTCAAGTTCGAAATTGTAACACATTTTCTGATTTCATTGACGTTGCGGTTCGACGTAGGCAGGGAGAGATATGCTCTCAACTTTTTTGGTCAATTTTCATCGAGGACTTTGAGTTATTTCTAGGTTCAAATCCTAACTGTGGCATCGTTGTGTGTATTGACACTTCTTTTATTTCTTTATGCTGACGATATGGTGATGCTAACAGAAATACCGCAAGATTTACTAAACCAATTAGATAATTTGAAGACTTACTATAGTCGCTGAGGTTTAACGGTCAATGAAGCCGAGACCAAAATCATGGTATTCAGACAAGATCATGAAAATCGGTGATACAATGGAAACAATTTAGAGCTTGTTGACTCTTTCAGGTACAATATTTAGTTCAAATGGTTGTTTTTCCTTAATTGTTAATTGGCAAAGCTGTCAAAGCCATGAATGTGTTAAATTACAATATACGTGAGTTTTATTTAAAGCCCAAAGTTCAATGCCAATTGTTTGACTCATTTATCGATTCGATCCTTAATTATGCGTGAAAGAGTGTGTTGGATTTGTAATTCTGAACAGGTTGAGGACGAATTTCACTTCATATAATGTACTTAGAAAACGCTATTTACCATTTCAATATTTTAATCAGCAAATTATACAGAAATTAATTAATTATCTACATTTCTCGCTTAAAGTTCGTCTTAATATTTTACAAGGATAAGTAATGTGATTTGATCTTTCTCTCAGACAATTCCAAACATTTAGATAGATAATTAATTTTCATCTTCGCAGTCAACTGCGTATTCATGTTTATATATATTTATATAATTTTATGTTTTAATGTTTATATGTATAAACATTAAAACATAAAATTAAATGTCTGAAAGAAAGATGAAATCACATTACTTATCCTTGTAAAATGTTGATTTTGTTTCAATTATTTGTAGATGATAAACTTGTATTTTTTAAAATCCAATGTGATAAAATATATGTTCTGTTCTGTCCAAAGTGCCGACAACAAATAATGAAGCCACAATTAACAATGTGATATTTGTTTGATTTATTGTTCGCTATGACGGGATCATAATTATCAAATTATGATGCGAATATGGATAACCGATTTACCTTTAAGTTTGGCTTAATTGCATTATTATCATAATATAACTAAAATAAGAAAATAACATTAAACGCGAATCACGTTATTATCCGAATTTGTTCCGAATTGCTACGAAATGCTTAAAACACACGTCACCTGACCAATATAAATTACATACATTTAAGTGTGAAATTAATCAGTTTTGAATGAATGCTGAATTGCAATGAAATTTTTGTTGATATTTTGTCTTCATTAAAAAGCATGTCTAGATTTCTTATACCATTGATTATCTGAAAGCATGATATTTAGAAATAATATTTCAATTAATATATCATGATATAATAATAATTCTCCTACTTTTCAAAACAAAGTTTAAAGCTCTTTTGGGTACACCGTATGTAATTCTCGGCAAACCATATTTACAGTCTTATAAAGTAAGAATTATTTGATAATAAATAATAGAATTTTAGTTGTTGTAAATATTTTATTTCCGCGTCATTTTTTCCCGTTTGTTCGACGAATGAAGAAAACCAAAACTCACCAGGACAATATGGTACCACCGTTGCTTCTTGAGATGTCAAATCCCTGCAAGAATATGATTTGCATTCGTCAAGTTTGAAGTTAGGTATTGATATCTGATAAGCAGATCCAGTATACGAGAATGTTGTTCCATTGACAGGATTTGGACTACAAATTCCAACTGCACTGTAGCAGGAACTTATCATTTTATTGTTATAGAACCATGTCACATCATTTGTAGCACTGCATTCGCAGTCAACAGTCTTGTTTTCCTCTATATTACCACAAGAGCAGGATAGAGCTAAAATAATAGACAACAATCTACTATAATACATTAAATACACAATTAACTATACGATTGGTTATTCTACCTGACTGAATATAACTTTAAATAAATACAATGACTTTCGGTATATATTATAAATGTTTTAAATCACGTGACAATACCCTGTATCGATGATATATATAAAAAACGTTACCATTATTACTTCCCTATAAAACCATTAATATGTTTTGTTTTGTTCAATTGTACTTTATATATGGTATAAATATTCATACATGTATTGAATTTGTATACCATAGACATGAAGGGTTTGTGCCTTATATTTGAAATAAATATCTATCCATAACAAAGTCAATGTCATATATGTTATGTATGCCCACTAAAAATCATTTGTCAGTTTGCATGAAGACCACGAAGAAGAAAATAAATTATTGATTCTAGTCAATTTAAACACTATCATCGCAATACTATGGAACTTTGCGATGACAGGACAAAGTTGTAAACACGGGAGATAAAAACAATTACAAAATGTAGGTAACACCGTATTGTATAAGGACAACTTGATTTGTTTATGTACTTCAGTATTTAAAAAAGTGTTAGATTCACTAACTAATGGTTAGGCCAAATACTATCGGAACTACGTTATACAACAAACTCATGTTTATATATATATACACACACAAACTTACACATGCACATCTATTTATATACGTACTATAACATTAACGTTCAGCATTTTATAAAACACGATTAAACATTTACAATGAATTTGCCGACATTACAATTTATATATCCAGATATACAAACATTAATAAAGTGTACTTACAATATTTTCCAGATATACCTGTTAAATTAGAATGTATTTTCAGTGTAAACACTAGATTTCATGATCTGAAAACTTTTGATATAAACAATTTCGAGACTTTTTCAAAACATGGTTTGACTAAAAAGGATTCCGTTTAGAGACAAACTTAAGTGAAATGCGTAGTTAATTTTGTCTCGTAAGTTATTCCGTTATTTGATCTAGATTATGTAAAGGTTTATACGTATGATCTAATCTAGTTAAAACAGCTCAACATATCGTGGTCATTTTACATATAAACATTAACATTTTATGTAAGTGTGAATTATGAATCCTTTTTTGCGATCCAAAATGAAAATATTTCGTCCGATTTAATCATTTTTAGACAACCAGTAAGCTGGACAATCGTCAAACTAAACTTAATCTTTCAAAGCGAGCTGATTTACGTGTAGTCATAAGATAAATTATTATGAAGAGCTTTATGGTGCAACGTTTAATTATTAAAATCAATGCATGGTTGTACAGTATTGTATAATCAGTTCCTTAAAGTTTTGTATTAGAAGCGTTTTATGTACAAATCTAATTTTGAAACACAATGATCCCATATGAACAGGAGAGGTAAAGAAACAGTTCAGTCGCAGATCAATATGCTTTACCATTTTATGTATTCATCAATCGGCTCGGTATATAAGATGTGGTATGCTCTGTAAAAATGCGATAATTATAGCAAACAAAATTATAGTAAACAAATTTGGCAAATCAAAAAGCTGCAACAAATTCAGCTTTAAATTATAGTATATGGGAAATATCCTAGATAAGTGTTCGCTGTAGCCTTAGTAAGGACCCTTAGATCAATAAAGTCATTTCAACAAATCGAAATGCTCCGACACTGGTTAAAATGAAAATATTATGTTAAGGCATTTATTCAACATTAATTTGCAAACATATTATTTGACCATACAATAATCATTAAATGGTACTTACACGTGGAAATGAAAATAAAAACTCCAAAAGAGAACACAAATTGACATAAACTCATTCTTAAATGGCTATACATGCACTGTCAAAATGGTTAACACTGATAAAACATTATTTGTAACAAGAATTGTAGCCTCAGATATTATGATCCTTTATCTAAATAAATGTAAATGTTTAAACGATACGACTGCAACTTCCTGTTTTGTAGTTAAAATATGTGTGCCTTTAATCTTTCAATCACAAAGTCACATGGTATTCAGTGTACAGTGTAGTTATTCAATACATTTTGTTGACAAAGTCTATGGTGTTGGCAGTCATACACGTATAGTTCCAAAAATGTTACTTGAAAAGTCTTAATTACTACATACTTATATAATATTAATACATATATATATATATATATATATATTAACTCCGATCGATCAGTCTTGTCTATTGAAGGATTTCTTTAACGCGTCGGAAGGTGTGAACAACAATTTATAAAACCCCACTAATCAACGAGTAGTTTGTTTGTTTATTATTTGCAATTTCGGGAACATATCCTAATATGATGTGAATTCAGTTAGATGATTCACATCTAATTTTGACTTTATTAATAAATTGCTATACTGATATCATAATTTTACTTTAATATGCAATTAACATTTTAAGTGATCACTTTATTTTTGTCAATTTTCACGAAATGCTAAAATCAAACAATACACAGGATCTCCCATTATTGTTACATGATTAGGGCGACAATATTAGAGATGCTAGTACATGTGAGGCGAGATTTCCTTTACCCCGGACTATCCGAAACCCCGGATTATCCGAAATAATTCATTGGTTCGATTTCGGTTAATCGAGGTTCTACTGTAGATATATAGTTGTCAATACAACAATATTGTTGTATACAGTTACATCAATATACTCTTTGTTGGCTTAATAGGTAAAGTTTTAACATCATCAAATTTATGTACGATTCGGTTAAATCGAAAGTGAAAGTAGACGCCAAGACAAGTGAATCTTTTTAATGCTTTCTAGGCGTCAGTCAGGGAGAATGTTCATGTCTGTTTTTGTTTTCCATTGACCTAGAGGTCGTTTTGTACGAAAAAGGTTTTGAAGGTATAGATGTAAATTCCATGAAGCTATATTTATTAATGTACGCTGATTATATGGTTCTTAATATATCTTTAAGTCTGAATCAAAAGAAGACTTACAGAATGGTATAAACATTGTATATTCATATTGTCAAAGATGGAAACTTAAAGTTAATACAGACAAAACTAAAGTCGTTGTTTTTATAAAGGTGTTTTCTTTACCAGGACATTTGAAATTTTACTACAATATATTTATAATTTTACAACTACTAGTATCCGATTCATTTACTTCTTTGTATGGTTCTGTGTTAGCCTGGTTTATGGGTACTTTATATTTCAGGGATCTTTCACGTGTTTTTTTCTACAAATGTTTCTACAATTGCACTTTGTCCAATTCTAAACAATGAAGCAAATATTTCATCTCTTTCCTCTGAAAAATCGTCAATTTCGTTTAGTCGAACGCGAACTCGCAGCACCAAATCAACCATTATTACCACACTAAATACACTTTAAAACGACGGATACGGTAATTTTCGGAGGAAAAGGATGAAATGTCGAGTTGTGAAGAAATACTGCGTTAAAATTGTTCAAAAAGTTTTGTTTCACAACCACCAATATGGATCAAAGTATAACTAAGCGCTTGTCAATGCGATGCTCACAGTCGTTAATTGCGTTGGAAAGTTTATCTTGCTTCCAAGTTATGACTTACAAATCAAAATGGATAAAAGAGCGTCCCCTAGTAGTCGGTCCTGTTACTGGATAGGGAAGTTAATGCGGATGACTTTTGTCAATCGTCTTAATTTTTAAGTTCAATATCCCGTAAAAAAAGTAACTTGTCGCACCCAAGTCATTCCGCGACATAAATAATTTGTCAGGCAGTTTACAAAACTTGAACATTGTGGTAAAAAGGTTCACAATTTGTCGAACACGTTATGTAATAGCAGGCTCTCCTAGATCCACGTTCTCATTAATAGTTGACATTCTAGTTAAATATGAAATGCATTTGACCTTACGACTGATATTCAAGGGAGAACACTCTGTCGAAGTCCGTCAAACAAAATGGCATTGAGTATTGGTTCTCTCGAGGGTATTCCTGATGATTTTGGTCCAATTTATTTAAAATGTGAATTGTCTTTGAAGAAAAACGTAAGGCTGAGGAACTTGTGTCTGCTTGCTAAAAATTACGTTAGAGGGGGGAGATAATGTCAGAATCTGGGTGAAGTATATCCCAGTGAAAGAAAATCGGTCGGTCGATATATAGTTATATAGGCTTTTAAAATGTATTGTGATTCACTCTTTTTCTCATAAACTTCTCTTTCTTATTCTTTTAGCTGAAATAATGATATTTCTAATTGATGTTAAGATTAAACAGAAAGAATTTGTGAAAAAAAAATAAAAGAACGAATAATTTCTTATCTCATTTTAATAATTTATACAGATATTCTGACATCTAATGTTGATTTTTTATATAAATCACCAATAATTGAGTTGGAAATCATTCCATTTTCGAAAATGCGCACGAACGCGATTACCTTTATTACATGTATATATTTTATTTCATGATAAAATTTGGAATAATATTATGTTATATTAAACATGCTCATTATTATCTTTAGTGTTTATTATACAAAAAGGATAACGAAGTGTTTGTTGTTGATATTTATTTTCATTTACGTTATTATTAATTTGGTAGGGATCTATCTGTATTTTAACGCAACAAAGTCTTGATTTTCCATTCCATAGATTATTCAAAACCATGGATTTTCTGAAATAATATTTCAGACTTGTCTATTTCGGATAATGAAGGTTCTATTGTAGCAATACTATTTTATTTGAAAATAGACACCGAATGCGTTTTCTCACATAGCTATATACTGTTGATAAATCACATTTATGAACACAAAACAAAAATATCTTTATGGTTAAACAGACAACCAAACATGTATACAATACTCATCAAATATGTTACAGAGAAAATTCTGTGGGGCAAATTTTTCACAACCAATAAAACCAAAATCAGAAGGAACTATGTTAGAATACAAATAAACGTACATAAATACAAAAGCAGTAACATACAACAAGATGGCAACTTATTTCTAACTTTACAGAATGACTTGGTGCAATAGAAACATTGACGTCCAAAGCGTTGTCTATTATGCAATTAATGATGTCGAGAATACGACACAGCGTTAGAAACTTGTACAATTTATGAGTAGGAAAATACGGCAGAGAAATGTAAGATTAATTGAAATCAAGACCTAACAAAGTTTTGTGTCAGTCTGAAGGCACCACATATGGTCAAATTACAATTCAAGCTTTCATACAACTGCATAATTATTGATATCAACAAGTGAACATACACTGTACAACAGGTACTAATTCAAAATCTTTGAGACATCGAAAATATATCAAGCATCATATGTATGATTTGTGAGACCAAATAAGCACACATATGAATGATAATTTTAGAATAATTATTTTCATGAATAGTAACAATTTCATACAAGTATACATAAATTTAATATAAATGACATATTAAAAGTGTGGAAAAGTCATTTAATGGCCGATGATTAATGTATTTTCGGATGAAAATTCTGAAAAGAAGGAAGACCATTTTCAAGTATCAACGTTCAAACTAAATCATATTAAAATATTTAGAATGATTAACAACTTCGTTTATGAATGGTATAATTAATTTTCTTTATAATATGGTGTAATGAAGTTTATTTATATAAGATCTGCAGAACAAGGTGACTGCTATAAATGTTCTTGAATCCAATTGTGTAGTCACGTGCACCAGCACCATTCAAAATGCATCCCAAGGAACCGAAAGTCTGAATTCTGATCTTGTCTACATCGGCTGCAGTTGTAGATTTACATAAATTTTGCTTTCACTTGATGCATCTAAAAAAGTAACAATTATCTTTTGTATTCATTGGAATCCAAATGAAGATACAACTCGTTTCTAACGTAATATGCTACTATTCTGAACACGTCGTGATCCAACTGAAATATGACTACTAGTATATAGAATTTATGCGAGCCGCGGCCGTGGTCCAGTGGTTAGTGCGCTGGACTTGCAGCCCGGAGATCCAGGTTCGAATCCCGGTCGCGGCAGGTCATACCCTTCCATGAAAATTTGACAAAAATGTCGATTTTCCTCCACATGTGGAGAAGTTGCCGGCTCCTTGTGGAAAGGTAAGTTAGTACTGGTTAGTACACTGTCCCGGAAAACTGGTTAGGTGAACCGGTCGCCGTATATAACTGAAAAATTGTTGAAAACGGCGTTAAACTCCAATACAACCAACCAACCATAGAATTTATGCAAATAATGATATCCTTTATTTTGCGTAAAATTGTAAAAAATGTTACATATTGAACGTATTTAAACAGTGATTAGTCAATGAATATAAATATCACCATGTGGTCGACTGTCACTGTCTATGTATGATTGAAGTGAGGAATATGTTGTGTTTTCTCCAGAAGATTTGTTTAACATCTCATAATCTGGTGTGCTGAAACGATGCAGTAATGGTACAATGATTGCTTTGTGATAATATAGGGATGACATAGTCGTAACATACTGTGTATGGGATAAGTTTGTATAAGAATTATGTATTGTACACATAACAAATAGAGCGCATACAAATGTTTGTAACTGTAGTATTAATCTGTATTAAGTCATGTATTTAATATTCTTTACAAACAAAACAGAATGTTGATATTATTGAATAAACTAAGTACAAGTGTTCGTCCGTCAACTTAATCAAAATGTTATCATGATAATATATAACGCTATTATACATTTGTCTCGTTTTCTCCATTATTATAGTGCTATAATTTATTGCTATACCCACACATACACTACGATACACTAAGGACTTACAACAACAGTACTTTGAAGCAGTAAGATATATCAAATACCTAGCTTGGTTGTAGTACGTCGCTTCATTTTTATTTTCATTTGTTCTCTGTAAGTCCCTATTTAAATTAAAACGAATACGTATTAAAGATCATCTTTATGTCAACAAAACATCTTGCCATATTAAATAGTAGAAACATCGGTTTTATTAAAACGATGGATGCTTTAGTGGTACCCACCACGTCTGTATTGGCATAAGCTTTAATACGATAGTTGTTATTTATTCACGCTTTAAAATTTTACGAAGTTGCAAAATAGTTGTTCTTACAATTTACACAGCTTGATATAGTTTACCTTCCAATATTGTTATAATTGACTTCATTTGAAGGATTGTCTGTTCCACGCATACCCCTTAAATGTCAATGAAGTTCATGTGATTTTAGACGGACGTTTGAAAGTCCATATACAACATGTATTGACCGATAGCTGCTTAATTTGAAATTATGTTTCGAAGTAGATATTACTAAAATTCATGTTTGAAATCCTCAACATGATATTTACTTTAATGTGTCACTTATCAATTTTAAGGAATTTTATTTTCTGGTTGGAAGTCATGGTTGAATTTTGTCACTGAAAATTAATGATAAAACATGTTACAATTTTAGTTAGGATCGATAGAAAAAATACAGAATATTTAACTTGATTTTACTTTGTTTCAAAGAAAAAATACCTTGTCTGTTCCTTGATCGTGTTTCCTGAAAAAAGCATGTAGTGTATTGAGTAAAAGTAAAATGAGTTAATGAGTGAATATTCTTATGTGAAGTCAATGTTCGCTTTATTTTCAAATACGTCGTATTAACGCTAATATTATCGTCTGAAAGTAAAACCAATGAAATGTAGTGATCTACCTTTTCTGATACGATTTCGACGTAAGACAAATACTATAACAGCAACAGTAATTAGACAGCTGGTCACCACAGCACTAACGACACCTCCAATAAGAGGACCCTGATTCTTTTCAATATGACCTACAATATTAGATGCACATTAAGTATAAAACTGGCAGCGGATTTTATGCGAATTAAAATGCTTAAAGATACTCACTAAACAAAACTGTAAAGTGGTATTTTTATAAGGTTCCCTCTGAATCATAAGAGCATGATCTAAACATACTTCAATGATCTTTTATATTAAAATTAATGATGATGAAGTACTGAGGTTGTGTATAAAAACACCTTTCTCTACCAATGTATTTGTGTCTGTTTAATTGTACTATACGCATTAATTAAATTGCTTTCACAGATCTGCCGACACAAAGTGGATTACTTTATTTGGGTTCTTGGACAACCACGTATGAAATGTGGTGTAGAAATTTGACAACAATTATGTTGCATAATCATCGTATAGAAGATGAAAGCTCTAACTTTTAATTTTTAAGCATGCCTTGCGACTTTTTCTTTAACCAAATATGATTCAATATTTAAACAGACTATACTCAAAGTGAGACAATATAGTCTTTTTTGTCTCGGTTCGTGTTGAGAAGAGTATTCTAATGAAATAAAATCTAGATGAGATCAAGTATTAACAATGCAGTAATTCTTAAAATTATTCATATAAGAATGACAATGGACATTTTTACAACGATTAAAGGTTATCCTTAACTGAAGATTATCTTTAAATGGGGCAGTATAACAACTTCGCCATTGTACCAGGAACTTGAAAGATCATTATTATTACATTACTGGCGCTGGAATTGAACTCTCATTTTGTTTGTTTTTTCTTATGTGGGGCTTACCGTATGTCCATGAATTACCTGAGAACTTGGTAACGTTTGCAGGTGAAGTACGCGGAATATTTCATGCTATTAAAGTAACAATATAACTGAATTATTGGCTGAAAACTTACTAGTAGACCAATATACAAGTGAAGTACACTGTCGAAGTACTTCATATAAAAATACAACATTGTTACCGACAATATTACAATAATAAATAGTTATAATAAACAAATAGAATTACCCAATGTGTGTGCAATTAACACCTCTGATTCGGTTGAGTTTCCTTTTAGATTTGATGCAAAGATGAAAAAACTGTATTGCGTATTTGTCTGTAAACCAGTGACAGAATATTGCATGATCTGTTCTCCATTATCACGAACAATAAGGTATGTCCATGAATTACTTGAGCTCTTCTTATATGATATATAAAATATTTGTGGAGGTCCTCCATTGAAACCAGGCTTCCATTCAAGTTGCACAGATGATTCAGTCGTCATGTCACCAATTTGTCGAAAATGTGTGGGAGGATCGGGCTCATCTACGCAAAATCAAATGAAATACAATTTTTAATATAATGAAAGCTATAATAATTATATAATAAATTATGTAAATAATTTAACATGATTTAGTTAGCTTTACCAGAGATAACCAGGACTGGACATATTATTCAAGTCTCAAACCATGGAGAAAAGGAAGATGAAAGTAATTAGGTGTATTAAATTGATCAAGCAAACACAAACATTGTATGTTCTAATTGCTCAAACACAACAACATGAACCCACTTTTAATGTGTGATAACGGCCTACCCTCTAGTTTAACGACTGTAGTTCAAAATATAAAGAACAAATCTTTTATTATATTTCATATTTCCTGTAAGATATACATATTGCAAGGTGATTGTTTTTTTGTCGCATCCGTTCGTTATTGTCTCCTAGCAAGAGAATTCTGTCAATTCCAAAAACATAAATAAACATGTGAGGAGGCTTCTTACTGTCGGTTATTCAGAGCAATTTACTCAACGTTGAGGGTATAAAAACAAAACAGGAAATGGCTTTCAGTTTTGAACACCATTGTTTTCACACAAATATATGCAATTTAACTTACCATACGGTTTAAGCTGATAGAATTGCTCTATTGTACCTATAGTGTTGCTGATCACAAGTTTATATCGAGTAAAATCTTGTTGCCAGACTCGGTGTATTGTAAGATTAGACTGTAACTCAAAAGATGAAATATGAGTATTAACATCATTTTTAACTTGTATCCAATTATCATTGATCTGTTTCCACCATGTGAATACAGGAACTGGATATGCTATAGCATTAAACGTGAATGTAAATGTTTCGTTCTTTTCACTGGTTTTATTCTCGTTTACTGTATTAGCTGATCTTGGTAAACCTGTAAGTGAAGAACATGTAAATTTTTTACACATCATTATTCACAATTATTCTGTCACATATTTATATGAAAGCAATATCAATTGTATCATAGCCTTTTCACCGATGTGTCCTTTCCCTATTAAATCAAGGAGCTATTGAATAAGGGGATTAATCTGAAAATCTTAAAACCAATAAACCTGTGCGTAGAATAACTAATTATATATTATATTATTAATATTATGCATATAGTTACACATCAGTACTTACTTTTCCCCTTATTTTAAAATTGTTTGTTAGAGCTATAAAACCTCAATTTATTTTTTTGAGTAAGAATTGAATATATATTTATTTATTTATTTATTTATTTATTTATATATATACATATATTTATTTATTTATAATTACGGTGTTATAAAACTATATATATAAATTATTTTATCTTACATTAATAACTAAAATAAGAAAAGTTACACAAGTATCAGCAATTCAGTAAAAACTATATGAAATTATTTATTTGAACATATAAGCCTATTTAGCTTTTTTACTAAGGTTTTGATGAAATCATCAGCAACTAAATGGAAGGGTTATGTTCCATCATCAAATTGCATAATCCACAAGAAGCTATAAAAAGTAAAAAGGCAAACATTTTGATAAATAATACTTACAATTGACAAACAGCTGTACAGTTTTTAATGATGTTTGTCCACTATTGTACTCATTAAATGCCAAACAAGAATATGTTCTAGCATCTAAACATGAAGCCTTTGGTATCGTGAATTCCAAAGTGTTTATTTTATTTGACTTCATAGAGAAATTGTTGTGTTTCAAAGTGATGTTTGCAGTGGGATAACCATCAGCAGTACATCTTAATGACACTGGTGAATTCTCATTTACTGTATCTTTATGTTTACCATTGACATAAAATGATGTAACACTTGCTTCATCTATAAAATATTAGGTAATATGAAATCACAAAACTATTTAACAAATGATTGATATGTTTAACTTAATGATTTTTCAGCAGAATTTACTTATTACAATGAATATAAAAATGTTCAAATGAATTGTGTCAGACAGAATGTGGAAAATAGTTTCGTCTTCAAATTTGACCTTATGAATTTTAGGATATTTCTGATTATCACTTTCCCCAACATCCCTATTATAAATACTTCATGACAGTTGTATTCATGAATTGTTACATCACAGACCATATTTAGAGAGAATATAAACATGGCCTCTTTTTGTGTACCTCCAATTTCATTTTGTAAAACAATCATAAAAAACAGAAATTTTCAGCACATTCCTCTTTAAACATGTAAGTATCACATTCAACATCTACATTAAATAAACCCTACATAAAAAAAATTAAAGCCATTTAGACTAAGACATATTATACACAGGGGGCTAGAACGTTGAAGGGATGGTGTATAATGGCGTATTAGACCTAAAATGGCCACACGGACCGAAAACACGTATATCATATATATACATAAACCAGGGCTACAACTCCCGAAATGATGTGAGTTTCTGCACCAGGTTTGTTTAAAACTACGGAACTTTTTAAGGAATCTCTCAATTTTCTAACAACTGGTGTCTACAGATATCTAATACATTATACTACACATAGCCAGTGACCACTTTGTCAAATTCAAAACAATGCAGCAGATATTTAATCTTTTTTCTCCGAAAAATCGTCAATATCGTTTAGTCGAACGCGACCTCGCAACACCAAATTGGTCAGAATTACTATACAAATTGTGTTAAACAAAATTGGTACAGAAACTGTCAGTTCGGAAGTTGTAACCCTTGTGCATATATGTATATATACATGAAATATAGGTGTTTTTGACCGTGTGGCCATTTTAAGCCTAATACACCATAATACGCTATATTTCAACGTGCTAGCCCCCTTTGATATTATACATACATAGAACATTGAGAACAAAGCTCTTTCTATCCCCATCTGTGTGAGACTGAGATTCACCACTAGGTTTCATTGTATTGGATGCATTACATGAATATATCCCTGCATCTGTCTTTTTAATTGGTGATATGAATAATGTTTTATTAACCCATTCTTTTAAATCTGCACTTCTTGTCCATGTTATTGTTGTCTCTGCAGGAAATCCCTCAGTATATGGACAATCCAATTGAAGAGTAGAACCTTTCATTTTAGAAATATCATCTATTTTAGCTATGACAGGAGGATCTGCAATTACCGAAAGTTACATTATAAACTTAATAATAAAATACTTACTTTGGTTATGATGAAATCAATGCTTTTTTGTTAAACAAGTACATAAAAGTCCAGAAATTACCCAACGATTTCTATAATTTATAAAGGAAAGAGTTTACCTTAGTGTCATCAAGGTATGTGCAAACATATCAACTTGCCTTAAAAAGTTTCATTTCATGTTGCAATTGATGCCATTTTTTTAAATACTTGTATTTTTCTGAGATAATACTTTCATTGTCCTACACTTACATTTCAATTAGAACAATTTCATACCTTACAAATATGTTTACTAACTATGATGCAGTACATGATTCATTTGTAAGCCTGTGTAATAACTACCGATAAATTGAAAACTTGGATTTCAGAGATTATTCTAGAAATCAGTTTAATTTTCATTTTGTAGTATTAAACTAAACACATGTTCCAGAATTACAGACAACAGAGCAGACAACTCAATAATTTATACTCACTAAGACAGCTGTATGTTAAAACAAGTTTTATGATTCTTGA